>JAPDSC010077710.1:131303-151854 GCA_026290005.1 Latrodectus geometricus | reverse complement strand
ATATATATATATATATATATATATATATATATATATATTGCCTGAAATATATTCAATGCTTATTTTGTTAAGTTCTCATTCGAAAGCTCCCTTGACATTTTATTGGAAGATTATTTAAGTAAGAAGAGGGCTAAGATAATGTCTAAGGCAAATAGGCAAACACAATCTAAGATTCCTTCGTATACAGCCTAAATGTCATATTGAGATCATATGTTACTACAGTTACAATATTTGAATATTTACAATATAATATCAAACTAACAGAGTGAAAAAACGGAAAAAAAGAAAATTACATGATAAAATTAGGAGTACTCACAATGATAAATATAATTCTTTAATAAATTCAAGATATTCGTTTATTATTTCGTGGATATTAGAAACTAAACACTTTGATTCTGTTAAATTTTAACAATAAAAAAAAAGTTTATTCTTGTTTAATTTCTTAAATATTATTTATATGCCGCTTGTGTGTAGAAATTTTGAAAACCTCATTTAACATTTTTCTCACATTCCTTTGTGTAAAAAAAAAAAAAAAAAAAAAAAAAAAAAAAAAAAAAAAAAAAGCTGTATTATATTGAACTTGAATAAACGTCTTCATTGTTAAAGTAACTTCTCATAAATAAATGACACTTATTCGTAAATATAAGAAAACATGAATGTTATTGTTATCATAATTCAATAAATATAATTTGAAAATAATTAAAGATTTTTAGTCATTTCAATATGCCACAAAATATGACTTAAATAATATGATATGCTGCTCGAAATCAAAATTTATACATTAAGAAAGTGTCCAAATGCACACGTTAAATGAAATGATTGAAGAAAATGTTTTGATAGATATGTGATTAATTTAATAAGCATTCATTTAAAATAGCCATCAGAAGCAACGTCATGAATGCATTTAAATGAAGAGATTCATTACTGTACATCTGTACTTACAGTTGATGAACATTTGAAACAGACTGAGTGAGAACTAGACCAGTACATGCGATTCAGTCTCCATTGTGTCAATTTTCATGGAATAGCAGTTCTATTGTTTCTGTCAGAAGTGTTGTAAAAATGATTTATCAAAACCGATTGCTCAATATTTCTTTTGAAAATTTAATTACTTATTACTTCTAATATGATATATATGTCTAATGAATAACATTTTGCGATCTACATTTCCACCCTACGTAGAAATTTTATTGCCAGTATTGTATATTGCTTCATAAAATTCTTATTTTTCATTGCCAAAAAAAAAAGATTAAATATGTAAATAAAATGTTTTTATAGTTAAAAAACTTGAAACAATTTGGAAGAGAAATAAACTTTTATACATAAATTTACTTATCTGTGTTATGTAAAAATATTTTAACAGTAGAATTCATACTTAATTAAATAAATATAAGATTAATTATACAGTGATTGTTATTTAAAGCTCAATTAAAAAATAATAAACATACATTTAATTTGGAGCCTAATTTTTGAAGTACGTGTTATAATAATTCTTTTTAGTATGAAGAATCTGCTAACTTTCCTGCGCTTTTATAAAAACTAGTATTTCGTTGCTTTTATGAAAACTATGTTTTAAAAGCTTTTACCTACTACAAGTTATATACTTTACTCAATATTGATGAAATCATATACGATATTATTATTGAAAATTTTCTTTTAAAAGCAATACAGAATATACAGTAGTTATACTTAATTTATTAATAAATTGTTTTATAAGATGACAAGTGCTATCTTTTGAAATGTATTTGTTATGTTTTTCACGTTAATGCTTATATTTAATAGAAATTAAAATAAAGTATAATGCATTTTTATAAAGATTAGAAAAACGAATGGCTTATGATGACTTTTAACTTATTAGCTTTTATTTAAAGTATAAGTAAATATTTATATTATGAATAAATATGAACATAAAATGTAGTAAATAATAATAAATACTAACAGATACAGAATAATGAAATTAAACACAAGAAAAAATGATAAATTGCTCGTTTTACAAGAAACAATTCAAAAATAATAATTTATTTCAAAATTGATAGAAGCGTCTGAGTAATTAAAATTATTTGGAGCAAGACTCAATAAATGAATTAAAAAAAAACATTTATGACAACTTATTATCGATAAAAAAAATTAACAAGTGATCAAATTGAATGGAAAAAAAAAACACCACAATTTTAGGTAATGAAGAATGACAATTATAAAAGTATCCACCTAACTTAAATATGAGAAAACATAATAAGCATCAAAATAATTTAAAACGAATTCAAGTAGGCTCTAATATAAGGGTACTCAACCATATATTACGAATCATGCCGTAGTAAGGATACATTATAAATTAAAATTGCAAAACAGGGAATGTAAATTCTTAATATGGGAAAGTTATATAATTGTATGTATTCAACTTTGTTATTTTCCAACATATTGAAGTCATATGTCAAAAAGAAATGTATAATTTTTTAATTAAATTAGCTGACAACATTTGTAATAAAAAGACATTTATTTTGACTGGATTTGGAATGAGTTAACTTTGTAAGCTATTTTCAACTGCATTATAACTTTGTAAATTGTCGACAATTAATTTACCAAATCTTTGGTACTTACCAAAATTCATTTGATTATGGTGATATCCTTTCCCAAAATGACAAACAAAAATGCATTCAAGATTATATATTGATCCTCACATAAAATTAATCTTAGAATATCAATGAGAATCATTTATCAGCTTCTATCCACGATTCACTCTTGATGCATTTTAGAAATGTATTCCATTACGTTCTCAATCAAATTATTTTTTATGCATACATTTTTTAGAAAAATGACTTAAGCAGTAACCATATATGTACAAACTCCCATTAATTACAAGTAAAAAGATTGCAAACTGCTTTATATATTAAATATTGTTATAATCAATATACACGTGTTATAGTAGTTTTGATAAGTTTGGGTATTTCTGATTAATTTTACAAATATTTGTATTTAAAAATGTTTGAAACAAAATTCAGATGTAATTAAATTTTTATTAAATATACATCATTACTTTAAAGATTGTAAATTTATTTGATGCAAAATAATTCATTTTTAAGACGTATTTGAATTATATTTCAATATTTTATTTAAAAACATTTACCAACGCTTTAATAGCAACTCATGTTTCACAATACTGACTCACTTTGTACGAAAAGAAAATTTATAAAAATATTTAAACGTTGAATAATGTATTTTCGGATATGTTAACAAAATTATTCGAATTTTTATCTTCAGATACATAACGAACATAAAGAGAGGTAAAACTTATTTGGTAATTCAATATTTTCCAAGAATTAAATATATATATATATATATATATATATATATATATATATATATATATATATATATATATATATATATATTATTGGTTACTGCCATCAACAAAATCTAAAATTTTAACCAAAAATAAAAATTATCTTTCAAAAAGATTTACAAAAGAAATATCAAGAGTATTTGATTTTTAAAACTTTAAGAAACAGCTGTATTATTCACAATAAATTAGGAAATTATTACATTGTTTTAAGTATTTTTTTATATAAAATACATATAATTTCAAATACATTATTTAACACAATAATTTTAATGTACTTTACATATACTGAACTATTTAAATATAACTAATTAAAATTATTAATTAAGATATTTGACTACTCTGTTATGCAAGATTACGCATTCTTTCTGGTTTTAATACTACAGAGAATTCTGGAACTAAATACTCAGTGAATGAAATTAGATCTTACAGTTATGAAAAACCAGTCATAACATCATAACGAATTTTTATCTGAAAAAAACAATGGATATTTTGTTTACACATACATATTTAGTTTGCATTTAATTGCTGTTTTAAAACTGATTCAAATGAGAAAATATTTATTTATTGATTACAATCTAGAAGTTATTTTTTCTTCAATATAATATTAATTGTAATTTCTATTTAATACTTGATTGACGTCTTATGAGTTCTAAAATATATTAAAAGTTTAGTTAGTAACCTTTAAATAAAGAAATAAACGAAAATGTATTAGACACTTAATGTGTACTTTAACTAAATGTTGTTAAATATATTAAAAGTTTTATTAAATATATGTTTTACCTTTATTAGAATAGCCTATTTCTTATTGTCTTAAATCTATTCGGTGTATTAGATTTTTGAAAGTAACTTCTTATACACAAATGTTTAATATTGAATTCCTTAGTTTGATTACGTGTTTTAAAATTTAATTATTTGGTATAGTTTTAAAATTAAAAAAAAATTTAAGAATAGGACGATATTTTATAAATATATAAAAAAGGTATTTTTAATAAAATATTTTAAAATATTTGAACATTTTTCCAAAACTGTCACATAAAATTTATAATACATTTTTTATAACAGTTAAAGAAATTAATAATTGGAACAATAATTTCAATTAAAATAATAACTGAAGAAACATACAAAGTAGGGTTATTTGAAATTTTCCTATTTTATATTGCATTTTTATATAATTTGGAACATAAACTTTATGTCTATAATTTAGTAATACAGCAATATTAGAAATTATTAAACATACCTTTTGGCGGTTTATGACATAGAGAAACTTAATTCAAATCGAAATTTAAGGCTTCAAGGAAACTCGTTCACTTCATGTTTAATTTATATGATCATTAATTTTGACTGCATTCTAAAAGCAATTAACTTTCTAGAGATCATTATCTTTAAAGTGTTGTGACCGCAAGTGATGTTCATGAAGAATTTGATTTCCCATTTTCAGACGCATTTTATTAAGAGTTTATTGCAATTCATCTGTACTCTATAAACAATTCGATAATAAATTAAAGGATATTTATTAGAAAAATAAAATGTTTTCGTAACTGCAACTTTAATTTATAATTCATTTGTATGGATTGCTTGGTTATTTATAAGCATACAAGTTTGCCCTTGTTATTTCTTGAAATAGTTTTATATCAAAAAATAAAGATTAATTTCGTTTTCTAAAAGTTGTAATTATATTTTAACTGTTGCTCTACAAAGTAAATATGACTTACTTTTCTTACTTTTTTTTAAAATATTACCTAATTTAATTTCAATATGAAGACCAATCAAAAGAAATTTAAAGCTATCATCTCACAAAGTAAATATATTGCTCAAACAGAAATTTTAATACCAGATTAAAATAGATTATTTTTATGTATTTGATTATAAATATTTATCAAATTAATATTTTAACTCCTTTATAGTTGTCACACAAAATATTTGTAGAATCTTACTTCTACTCAATAGTTTTGTTCCACATAATATCTACATTTCAAATTCATCTTTGAACGTGCAAAAATAATTTAGGGTGGATTTGTTATGTAAAAAGAATAGCTTTATTGAAATAAATCAAATTTAGATTTATTACATTACATTTATATTTCTAATATTTAAAACATTTTCATTTAGTATTTAGAAAGTTGCGTTCAGTTAAAAATTTCATTCATTTAATGTTAGTGAAATCATTCCCTATATTTCTGAAGCAAAAACCTCAGTTACAAAAAACTACAAAACATTAAAAATTTTAAGTTATTTTTTGTTTTAAACTTATATATGCTTATAAAATACCTATAAATTGTCTTACTGAAAATTTAATTAATGCAATGCTTCTAGAACATAATAAACATGATTTTAAACGCACATTGTAATACTATTTGTATATACTATTTGCTTTTCAAAATATTCTCATTCATTTCTAATAATCTTAAAAATTCATTTTAAAAATAAGTCAACCTAATTATAAATTTTCATTACAATAAAATATTTTGTTCTCTGTATTGAAAATATTTATAAAATTTAAATGACAGCAATAATTAAACGGAAATAATTTATTTATATATTGAAATATTATAAATTATATTATAACATAAATAATTTAAAAATAATAAATCTTCATTATGGAGTAACTCTATTTTATTATTAGATACTATAATTTTTTCATTCAGTTTCTTATGATGTCATACTATGTATTTTTGAAAATGAAGAGTGTATGAATAAATACTCTGTAAATAAATCAAAAATAAAATTATTTTCTAAAATTCATTCTACATTTTAAATCAAATATTATTGTATTCAATAATTAATTTGTTATTACCAGTTTTGAAATTAGATGAAGCTTATGATAAAGTCAGAATACTAAAAAATGCATATTTATTCATACTTAAGTTACAATTTTTTTGGCTTTAAAGCTTCTACGTCAATTATTTCATAATCTGTGTATAAAATGAGTGCTTTATATAAAATTTTATTAGTAATGAAAATTATTAAATGAATTAATTTGATGAGAATATTTATTCTTGTGAAAATTAACTTTTAGATTCATAAGTGGCTTATTTCTATACCTAAGAAAGTATTTAATGCAATTAAATTGGATAGATGAAGTGAAAGAATTATTTAATAATATACTCAATTTTGAATAATATAATACGGTGTTTTTTTAAAAATATTTATATCTGTTTCAATTTAATTATACATTGAATAGAATGAGTGAAATGGAATTGAATGAATTCCGTATTAATTGTATTTTATTGTTACTTTTCTATGAAATAAAGTAAAAATTATAAATTAGTTATTTTATTTTGAAGAACATTTTATACATACAATACTTTAAAAAAATGATTCTAACTAACATTTTTGAAATATCAGAAAAATTATATAAGTACCTAATGAAACGTTACGTGGAAAATATTATTTTTCTTTTAAAGCAATCTTCCTGTTCTTAAGTTGAATAAAATAGATTGTTTAATTTGAAATGAAAATTCGGCAAATCAAATTTACTTTTATATGAAGTAAGCATTTTATAATAAGAATAGTTTTTATAAGTTCACCAGAATTTTTAACATAAAGATTTGTATTTTTCCTATTTTGAACAGCAGCTCCTTAAGTTAATCTTAATATAAAAGCCCAAGTTCTGGAAACATTTTTCAAAATAATCATTTTAATTGCAACCTTAAATGAAATCTATGAATTTCATAAATGTCTTATACAATGCAAACATCAATGTAAAGAATGCTTAGTAGTTCAAGTTACATTTGGTCGATGGAAAATTTTCTATTGAAGTATTTTACATTTTCTGAAAATGTTGTCATGACTCTTTCAGCTTAATAAACCTACTGTATCCACTTTCAGCATAACACAATCCATTTATTTTCCTAAAAAAATGTCTTCTTTATAAATATTGTTTTGAAATTTATACCTTTGACTGTTGAATTTCATGCAGTGATGAGCATGGCTTACAACGTCCTTGGTATTCATCATCATATACTACATTCCTTATTTTATATCAAGCATTGTTGCTTATCCTCTATATTTCTTATTTATGTCAGATCAGTTACAGAAAATTATTGACAGCTAGAAAATCTAAAATTACTAGGGGATTGGATGTTAAATACCTCTTATAAATTCCGATGGATATCAGAATATGATTCTGTAAATTTAAATAATACAGAATTATTTACAGGTTTAACTTATTAATAAACTAGATTATTTTTAAAATTATGCCAAGAGGAAGTAAGTTATTTCCGTTAGTCATAAAAATCGGGCATTGTACAAAGGTAGAAGTTTATTTTAACTCTCTTGCTGTCTGTACTCCTTGCTCCTTGGCTATGAGCAACTTTTCTTGAATTTAAATGTGACATTCATTAATTTTTAAATTAATTTTAAACCGAGGAAAACATTTATTATTTTACATGAGTTTAAAATTAAATTTTTTTCAAAATTTTACTTTTATTAAATTTTATTGAAATTATATTTTTCATCCTTCAATATAATGCTAATGGTTTTTCTATAGTTAATTTGTGCTTCTTTTGAGAATGAAATTAAACCAATGAAAAATATATACGTGTGTGCTTCTATGGAATATTATCCACTGAATTAATCTGTCTGTGTTGTGCAACCATTCAACATTTGCTCATTATTTCTTGCTGATGAGTAAATCAATAATGCTAATTGCATTACTTTCAAAGATTAAAATAAAATAATTGATTTCAGCATTTAATATATAGATTGATATCATATCAAAAATATTATCTATCTATTACATTTAAATGACACATGCTAATGACTAATCATTAGGTAAGTGAGATTAACTAGTTTTATGAAAATATTTACAGCATGATCATTTTTGTGATTAACATTTAAAATATATAATTAATTGTGCGGAAAATTTACTTTAACTCATTTTAATTGATTAAAGGGCAATCATAAAATAAATTATGCAAAAATTTGCTGATATTTTTTAAAGATGTTTTTTGATATTTCTTAAAAAGTGCACAGTTAACATTACATTACTTTCGCTTAAAAACAGTTAACATCCCTTTTGCTTAAAAAAATAAATTGAATATTGAATATAACTTCAAGTTATTAAGAATTTATTTTCACAGTAATATTGTGTGCTTTTATTAATTGTTATTAGGGAAATGGAAGCTGTATTTTATTTCCTATATACAACATTTATCTCAGTTTAAAACGTGAGTAGTACTTTTTATACATGGTACATGTTTTATACTTTTTGTGAAAAATATTTTCATCATTGTAGATCCAAAATTGTTTTTATTTTAAGATTATAAATATGTGTTCGAAGTGAGGTTGAATAATACTTACTTTTTATTGCATGGTTAAATCTTCAAATATGTAACTAATTCTTCAAACGTATTTTAGCTGGAAAAAATATATTTTTTTTTACCAGATAATATTTTATATCCTATAGTTATTAGATTTTTAATTATTCCTTTAAAAGAAACTTATTCACGAGAAGATAAATATGTTTAACCGTGTAAATAGCTGTATAAAAGTAACAAAAGGGTAATTTATAAATGCATTAAGTATAACGTTACGACCTTACTGAAATAAATAATTCATACCTTATTCATGAGAGTAATTACATGAAATTTCTCATTTATGATGGATCTATGTGAACTTAAAATAATGATATTGATTAGCTATATTAAACATATGAATATATATTCTGTTATGTAATGAATCAAAGTTTGTTTAGATTATTATTTTTATATAACTTTAGTTTTAATAAATGAATTTAAAATTAATTACCATATTGTTCACATTACTTTTATTGAATATAATTAATATCACAATAATTAAATTCACAACACAAAAAAATTTAAAAACAGGCATTTGTTTCAATCTATTATTTTTAGTTGATTACATTTAACAAGTAATAACTATTAGAACTGAAACTTATCCAGACACAAAAAACATCCGAAACAATTCCCCAAGTTATTTAATAAATACATTTAAGCGATATTTGTAAATAAGAATACAAAATATTATTTTAAAAGCATATCTATCAGAACATAATCTATTAAGCTGTATCAGTAATTTAGATTTATTTGATTATGTTCTTACATGATGCATTTGACAAAAATATAAAATTTCTGGTCTTTATTTATAACAGGCATGTCATAATACTTAGATTGTAAATTTTATTTTACAATATTAAATTGAAAAACAATTAACTGCATTCTAATTTCTTATTTTTATATTTATTATTATTTTCTTTTAGATAGAATACAATAATCTTAATAGTTGTATAACATTTAAAAAAACTATTTTAAAATAGTATAATAAATAGAAATTGCTAAAATAAAGGAGACTTAGCGATAGCCAGAAATTTTAGGTATTTTACTCATAAAATATATGTTATAAAATATAATATATGTTATAAAATATAATATATGTTATAAAATAATATTATGTCAAAAGAATATGATAAGAATTTTTCTTGTCTTAATATTCAATACCATCAAGAATTTTTATCATTTCATGTATAAAGTTAATCGTGCTTGCTCTCATCAGTTGAAACAACATTTGATAATCCGAGACTAATTCATTCAGTAAATTAATTTACAAAATTTTAGTTTACAAGTTGCATTATTAATTATTCTGTAATAGTAATGTAAATTCATTTGAAGATGAATTCATTTAAAAGTATCATTTTCGGAAAACAAAATTTGATTAAATTTGTAAGATTAGGTTTTTAAAATATTTTATTTTAATTATTAATTTAGTACCAAATAGTTAAGTTCAATTTAACAAATTTTAATTGTATTACGTTTCAAGAAATTATATAGTTAAATAAACTTAAATTTATAAATAATAAAGTGTCTTAATAAAATGTTACGTAATATTTACCAAAAAATATCTTGATAAATTTTTAATTAATGTTATTATCAATCGAGAAATATTTTACTGTACATAATATAAAACAAGCTTCAAGATTATAATTCAGAATGCACTTTTTTGTGCATTCTGAATTATGAAAAGGATCCATTCATTACCAATGGATGATTATATAAAACTTGGATAAATTTAAATATTTGATAACATAATGCTTGTGTTAAAGTGCTGCTAATAGTTAGTTATTAGTTAAATTCTAGATTTTATTATTCTCATTATAAAGCCTAATGCTTCAGATATTTTGTATTGTTAAATAAAATATTATCAATAGGATTTTTTATAATTTAATGAAGGAATGATAAACATATCATTAATTTGAAAATGATCCTTATCCACGTTCTACGCATAATATTCCATTAATAGTAAAAATTATAATTACAATTTAATACTATATTTATTTTTCTTATAAAAGGGATTATATATAAAATAAAATTTTGAGCATTGTAGCTTTAAGAACATGCTGAGCTTACCCTGTAATAAATGCACTCTTTTATAGAATTATGTGAGCTTTTATTTATTTAAATTATTCTTTAAAACATACATAATATTCATTTTATATATGTTTTCATTTCATTTTATAATTCACACGAAAACAAGATTCACTTACCTATCTGCTTTTGAAAAATTAAAAAGTTCATGTAAGGTATTTTCTTTATGAAAGTCGAATATGTGTATGACACATCGCAACTTTTCAGAATGCCTTAAATTTCCTTCAGTGTTTACATTGAATTTATAATGAAAATAAAAATAAATAGGGACTATTTTTTAAGCATAATATTTCTACTTATTTATAAGCGGAGTTAAAATGTACCTAGTTAATGTAATGTTATTAAAATCAAGCATGTGTGAATAAAATAATCTGAAATATTACCACAAACTTTTAAAAATTTGCAGGAAAACTTTCTACAATATTTTTCATTAGCATAAACTTACAAAATATAGGCAAATTTAATAAAATAAGGGAAAAGCTGCAAGGAAAACAGAATATAATAATCACCAAGTTTTACTGAAGTTTCTTATTTTAGAATATATAAAAATTTCGTATTTTGTTTAATATAGGCAGAAAAATATATCACATGCAAAATGATAGAATTCACAGACTTTTGATGACTATACAAACATTATTATTGATTTGGATAAGAATACCAACATCATATAAACAAACAAGATTCATATTTTGACCATGCCGCTATAATTTTGCATGCAAAAATCTGTAAACATGAAATATTGGATGAGCTAGAAAAAATAATTATAATAAGTAAACATAATTAGATAGGTTTCCTCATCTAAATTGCAAAAGATACGTTTTTTATAATATTCACATAATTTTCTGTGTAGGAATGTGCATCTAATAAAAAGGAATTTTTAAAAGAAAATCACTGATTAACACATTCTAAGAAAACGTTGCTTCTATTTGAAATTTTTATTAAATTATTGATTTGAAAAATGAAAAAAATATCTTTTTTAGAAATATAGAATAAAATGTTACAATTTTATGAAATTGCCTAATATCTTCACAATTTCAGAGCAAAATAATCTTTATAATTAAGAAAATGTATTTTCGTCAGCTCAGTTTCTAATTTGTCAACTAAAGAATGATAAATATTGAATAGCAAGAAACTGTATAAAAAGAAATCTTAAGAAAGAACTTATTTTGGATGAAGTATGAAGCAGTGTAATATCGATCTATACCCATAACTATTCTAAGACAGATACGCCGGTCAAGAAAACAAATCATTACATGTTTCTTGAACGATATGAAGAACATAATAAATGTGATAAAAAGATTATTATTTTCAATGTTTAGTACAAATTTAATGCCATTAAATTATTCACCTGGGAATTTAATTTGGATGTGAGGTATAGAAGTAATATAGAAGTAATCCCTTATAGAAGAAATCCCTAATAATTGAATATAGAAGTAATCCCCAAAATGAAAAAAATAGCATTAACACAATACTAGGTATTTTTACCAAAAAATATCTGTATATCTATTTTTCTGTTTTTTTTTTATTTTACTATTAAAAAGGCCTAAACTTATAAATAATTGAGTTTAATTCAATGTTTTGTGTGTATCATTCAAAATTTTCTAACTATTTGTTTCAGTTTTATAAATTTTTTTCCCAAAATGTCTTATAAATTTGTTTTTTCAGAATTCAAATTTATGATTCTTTAAAGTTAAAATATTTATTGTTTTGATATTTCTGTTAATTTTTAAACTTATTTTAAAGAACTCTTTTTTTGTAAATTGAAATAAATTAGTACTTAATATTTCCTCAAAGATAAACATTTTTTTTAACTTTTCAGAAAATATTTGACTTTCAGAACAATAATCACAGTAAATGTAAGGTAAAAATAGCAAAAGTGAATATCAATATTGTAACGAGAAATATTTTGATACATTATTAAATACATAAATATTTCTGAAAGTATCGTAGAAAATGTGAATGAAGTATTTTTATTTCTTCATATTTCCTTATTTCAAATTAGTCTAACTTATTATTTACATTTCTAAAGTAGGAAAACTTGTTTTCAAACACATTGGCTAAAAATTTCATTGTAATTAAAAGTATCATCGATTCAAAAATTAACTCGATTATTGATTTCTTAAATTTCATATTAATTATTTTTTAACAAAAGCTCTAAATTACAGTCATTTAAGAAAATTTAAAAAATATTACTCAAGATATTACATAATCTTAAAAAAGTAATTTAATCAAGCAAATTAATCATTGCATATTAATATACATAAAGATAGTAAATTAAAAAAATAACAACTGAAAATTTGTAAGCAATTGAATGCTTATAAAAAAGATGCTTTTTTCTGCCATATTTCCAGCAATAGGATTCCCTTCTTTAAAATTTAATTATTATTTTTAAATTGTAATAATTAAAAAAATTGTGTTCAGTCGTAAAATACCAAGCTTTTAAGTAATTTTACTTTTAAATTATGCATGGTTGAAAATTAAAAAGTGTTTTTATATAATATTCAAATGTGATGAAATATACGAGTTCCATATAATGAATATCTGAAACTGTTCAAACAAATGAGAAAAATTAAAAACGTAAGTACTTATGTGTATGTCGTAGGACTAATGCTTTTTAGCTTGAAAAATCGTTTAACAATTAGTGTTATAAAATATTTATAGCTATATGAAGCAACAAAATAAGGAATTTTAAATGTCCATATTTAATTTTTCAAACAATAATTATAAATAAATCTTTTCTCCCTATATAATAAAATATAAAAATGATTTCCAGAATATTCAAAAATTAGAAATACTCTTATTAATATGCCTCAATTCCCTTCCTATCCAAATAGCTACTTCGGAATAAGTTAGGGCATTTTCTTTTCTATCCTTAAGTACTTTTGCACGGGATGCTAATTTTTCTGTCTTTAGAGACTTCGTTATCTCTACCATCACAAGCAAATATTATATGAAGAGAAATCGCTGGAAGATCTGGAAGAAAAATAAATGTAATCTGGCATAAGGTTTACTGGATATTCTTGTTACACGTTCAACAAATTAAAACTTTTCCCAAACTTTTAGCGTAAAAATACAACTTTATTTAATTATTAATTGCCGAGTTAGTGTCAAGTAAAGTATAGGTGAAACAACTTAGATACATTAACACTTAATTGAAGTAAAGGTTTTCTTTATGTTGATAAATAATTTTGAAAAATATTTTTAAAATTATTTTAGGTCCCATATTACAAAACTATACAATGATGCATTCAGTTGGAAATTGTTCTTTTAATTGTTAAAAAAAATGTCGCATTTAACTTCTAATTGTTTTCAATAGTTACATTTGTAGAAAATAAGCTCCCAAATGTTAGAGAAATCACAAGAACTATTTCCTCTATTATTATTTACCGCACTAATACTTTTCTATTAATTACTTTAAAAGTGTACACATTACATTTGTTACATAATTTAGTGAAAATATTATTACTATGTTTTATGAATAAAATAACTGCGAATAAATTCCATTATAATATAACAATTACCATACAAATTTTAAAAATTTACTTTAACAACAAAAAATATTATTAATGTTATACTCTTTATAATCTACTGTAGCTAAGGAAAACTTATACATTTTATATTTAAAATAACTTAATTTAGAACTACCATTTCATTGCTATTGAGAACGAGTTAATACGATTGAGTTATTGATTTTTATTATTGATATTTAATAACTTTTTTTTTATGAAACATATATTTGACAACAGATTCAGGAATTTTTTTTTTACTTTTATTGCAATTGCATAAACATTTCTTTAAAATTGATTATTTTTTCAGATAGAATAATCTATTAATAGAACACTTATAATACTTAGGATTAATTAGAACATATTATTTTTCGAATGTATATAAAAATTTATGTAAATGCTAATTTCGTTCAAATTTCATTGAAAACGTAAGAAATATTGCATAATTTCAGAATAAGAATGAATAATATTGAAAAGTAAATGTAAAGATTTAACATTTTGTTTTTCCATTTTTTGCATCTACTGTAAAATAAAGATAATCTCTTCAGATGTTCTATCTTTTTTATTTTCTCCCCTTTTTAGAGTGTAAAAATTAAATACTACGTTAAACCAGTAGAGGTGATTAGATACACAAATCAATAGAGATTGTGGAAATATTCATTTTCCCTCTCTGATTATATGCTTTCTAATTGCGAAAAATATTAAAAGTTTATATATAACAAATTATCACAAACAAATTTTCCTTATACTTTAATACAAGAGTTTAATAAAGTATATAAAAAGTTTTGTTCACCATAAAAGCCTTAAGCAATTTAAATGAAAACTCAATACTTGAAGCATATTGTTTTGAACTAATTTTAGTTTATTCGGCTGTTATACTTGGGATGAGAAAGTAAAAAACTAAATAAACTAATTTAAATTAAATTTTTTAACATCATGAACAGTTTGTTCAATGAGTGGTGATGGTATACAGATCAGATTGGCAAATGGATATTGGCATACAGATTTCAGTTTGCACAACATTTATAAGCATATATCGTTAATTATTTATTCTAGCGATATCCGTGTTGCCACAAAACATTATAACCTAAAATTAAATACAAAGTTAAAGTATATGAGAATGTACTCCAACCTGGCGATTTGCTGTCTCATTATGCTAATTATGATTTTGACTTGTAAAACGTGAAGTTCTCCCAAATTTTCTCACATTTTCTTACTTTTCGTAAACAATGATTTCTTATATAAATTGTTCGAGTAAATTTAGGAAAAGGTTCAATTGGTCTTAGACAGGACTTCAAAAGTGAAAAAATGACAAATTCAATGATGGCGAGAAAGTAAGGGGGGGGGGGGGAAGAAAAAAAACGGAACCTGATAATTATTATTTCTGATGGCATGGCAAGTGTATAACAATATTTATTGTGTTTATGAATCATTTTCCAAGTATGTTCAAGAATATAATTAACAGAAATATTCAAATTGACTTCAGCATAGAATATCATTCGTAACGTTTGTCTATGCCAATAATATTGGAATTTAGAACTTAGTCTTCATATCGGGAGAATCTATACTGAAAAATGTAATGTAAGTGAATTTCTAATCATCTTGACAAAAATTAAAACGAATTTCTTTATGATAGTAATTATAAACAACTTTCAAGTCGTCGAGTCAAAATACAAAATCGCTACTAGATTTGCTGAGATGAATAGAAGTGTTTATTTGCAAATAAGTTAGGTTCTTTTGATGTTTCTTGAAATTTTGATAGCAAGTATGAGAAACTGAAGTTACCTGTAATGATATCATTTTTACTCAAAAGAAACATGTAAATTTGTTTTAAAATTGACGCTTTTTGACATCACTGAAAAAATCCTGTTAAAAAACACGATTATAATTTTGAATATAAAATTTAGTAAGTATGTTGCTTATATTAGTACAAAGGATTACTTGGCTGAAAACTTTTCAATTAATATTCAAAAGTTTGATGGGTTAAAACTGCAAATGAAAGCAACTTGAAAGACTTAATTTCATTCATCTTTCTGAGTTTAATAATTCTAAGAATGTTTTATTAACTAATCTAGATTTCATTGACTGCAAAATAAATCAGAAAAGTAAAAATAAAGTCTTCCATTTTCAAAATCAGGAAAAAAATGATTTCATCATTTAAATTTGAAATTATCCAGAAATATTTACATTTTATAATCATTAAATTTTAATACTAAATTTTAAAACACTTTAATATCATTAAATTAAGTGTTTCGAAATTTGGTATTAAATACCGCATTTCATGCCTTAGGAGTTCAATTATTTTCTTCTGTTATATTGGTTCAGAGGTACAAATGTAAATATTAATTACTTAGTATATATAAACTGTTACATAATGTCCTTTCTTGTTGTTTTTAAAATTTGCTTGAAATTTAAGAGGCACTTGAACAAGTAAATTTTCTTTCTTAATTAAAATGCAGTTTTGATAAAAAATTTGCATGCTATTTATTTATTCCAAAATATTAGTTTGGGGAAAAAGAAATCCATTATTTTTACGTGAACTTTCTGTAACTTCTTTTGGATTCACTTTGTAAAAAGGTTTAAAACAGCTTTCATGTAGATTTTTAGGTCTTGCGCGTTACGACTGCTGACATGCGGTTAACGTCGATCATTTTTGATATTTTATAGACATTTTCGACGATGCTGTATCCACATGCGAGGTGCATCTCTAACATCAAAAATACCCGAACGGAATTGACGAAACAAAAATTGTACGTAACTGGTTGTTACAGTCTTATATAGGACGTTAAACACCTTTCTCAACTTTAGCCACCCGGCTATGTTTTTCGCCGTTACAAGAGAAAAACGAAAATGTATCGAATTTTCTGTTTGTTGTCTTCCCTTTTTAAAACCTTGTACTCGTAACGGAATTAATCAAACAAAAAAACCGCAATAGGATATTTTAGTGTCAAATGTCACCTTTCTAACGAGCATAAATCTGAAATTGTTTGATAGATTTCTCACGACATATCGATCATTACAGATGTCTACCGAAAAAATAATGGATTACTTTTTCCCCAAATTAATATTATGCGTTTCTTTACATTTTTGAAATATGCTTCAGTCTCAGGTAATGAGCTGGCTTTCTTTTCAAAATAGCTAAGTCAAACATTAATACATGCATATGATCCTCATCCGAATAACTATTTTCTTACTTTATTCCTCATAAAATAAACATAAAAAAGTATTTTTTCTTTGAAATATTTTTGTTATGTATTCTTCATAATAAAATTGAAGTGGGTTAAGGAAATCCATTTACACCAAAAGAATCAGTTGGTTGGGTTTTATGGCACAATGTCCAAAAGAGGACATGCTGCGCACCAAAAGAATCAGAACTAAATGTACAAAACAGTTTCTTCAAATTGCAAAGGGATAACAAGTTCAAGATGTGAAAAAGTCATTTCATCTTCTATAGTAAGAGATATTTATTTATAAGTTAAACCTAATTATATATAAGTTAGGTGTAAGATTCATATCTGACTTACATATATAATTTAGATATAATTATATACAAATTAAATTAATTAGCAGGTGGCATATAGCAAACATAAAATTTTTTAACGTGTTAAAACATATTATTTATAATTAATAATTTTTAATAACTTAATATTAATGTATGTTAAACATCTATAAAATAATTAGGAAATTTGAAGATTTACGTTCAGAATCTGTAATATTTGACTTTTACATAAAATTATTTTGTGTACTTTATTTCCCTGAGCACCCTATTTATTCCAAAAATAAGAACAGTTATTCATTAAGTAAATATAAAAAAAAAAGAATTATGTTGTATTTGATGTGAACAATTTTACCTGCAATATAATCAAGGACCTTAATATAATATTTGATCAATAAATAAATAAAGTTAAACACTACTATTCAAATAAAATAACTTAATAATTATTGCTTAAAACAATATAATATCAATTCCATAATTAATATCATTTAAGTTAGATAGCTCAGTTAACACTGAAATTAGATAAGTCCAAATTGAAGAAAAAAATTTGCTCATAAGTAAAGAAAGTTTTTCATTTTTAACTGTCTTATAAATACAATGTAAAATTTAAATCAAGATAAAACACACAAACAAAAAAAAAACTGAAACTGAAAATTAAGAATTATTTTTATCAAGTATAATTATTGAAAACTGCTACTTATATTTGAAACTCATTTATGCTTCATTTAATTTTTGGAAATACTGTACACCATATAATACATCAGTTAAAAAATAATCAACACCCTAAATGAAAATTTTTATTTTTCAAAAACATTTCTAAATATGGATCCAATATTGATTAAAAAAACAAAAGAAAAAATCAATGTTTATTCATTTCTTTCTTCATGTAATATTTTATGATTTTTGAATTTAATATATTTAGGTAGTTCAACTTATGTTCTGCATAAAAGTCAACTTTATGGAATACACTTTATTTAATTTCATGTATTCTATACAAAGAGATGAAGTATAATGTGATTTATACTTAAACTTTGATACAAAATGCATAAGATATGCAATAAATGTCTTCATTCCTGAAAAAGAACTTGAAATACTAGCGAAGATGAGACTGACATTGAATTTCATATGACTATCGAACTTCGTTTTTACAATAAAAGTAAACGAAGATGTTCATATCACGAGTACGCATGAAATTTAAAAAAACCTCATAGAAAAACCTAAATTTTAAATTTACACCGCCTAATTGTTTTTTTTTTTTTTTTGCATTTTAGGTAAATATTTCGAAATAAGGAAGATGATAAAATGTAATATAATTGACTAAATCAATGTATTTCATATTGCTTGAAATTTAGAAATATTACTTATATTTGTCTTAAAATATTCAAACATATCTGAAATACTCAAATTTTAATAAGATTGCATTTAAAACAGCTTTTTTCGCAAAGGGAGTCAAAATTGTTAAAGACAGTATTTCTTGTGATTTAACGATTCAGCGACCTTTTGGTGAAAGTTTTGGTGACTTGGCTGAAAACTGTACATCTGGAAAAATGTATGATTGAAGCTCTAGGACCAACATTATGCAAGATGCATTCTGAAATCCCTAAATCCTCATGCAAAATCATTTATAAATATCACCACCCAGCACAGAAGAGGGAAAGAAAGAAGACTATCAGTATTGAATGCTAGCATAGAACATGGAAGCTTATTTGAGGTAGTTCAGAATACTATGGTTGGCTGGTTTTTCTTGTGTATTAGCTGAATTGATTATTACTATGCTTTTAATTGGGATTTATACTGATAGAATTGCCTGTATCTTGTTGAATTTGCTACGAATAAAAGTTTTGTTATTTTTAAGAGATTGCTTTATCGACTCTCAATAAACACAAGAACCTCGAAGCATGGAACAGTATCACATATATCTATATTGAATGGTAACTTAAATTTAAAGTATAGAAAGGTGACGAAATATTATTTTCTTTATTTCATCAGTCTTAACATTTTAAAAATCTCAAAATATAACTATGTTCTATATAATTTAGTTTAAAAAGAATTATGAGATTACATGATTTGAACAAATATAAATACTTTTCCTTATAATATAATCTCTTTTATTTAGAAAAGATATTCAGATATTATGACAATTTATGAAATCTTATAGATTCAATTTCACTATGTCATTGTTATTGTACCTCAAAATTGATCTATCCATGCGAATAACTATTATTCTATTGGAAATATTTATCTTCCTTAAAGTTCAATTTTTTATACTTTATTTCCAAAGACTTTGGTGTGTGTTTTTAAGTGTAATAATATCGAATAAATTGAATGTTTATTTTTTGTTTATTTAACGATTTGTCAATTTTTATGATCCAGCTAACGAATCTTAAAGTATATTGTATTATATTTTTTATTATTCTTACATGAGTGTTTATTTTGTTATACTGGTAAAGACATTAACAAAAGAAACGGTAAATTGGAAAATTCTTAGATAGTTTGAGATATATTATTTATTTCTTACGCGACATATTATTTACTCTTAAAATTGCTATAATTTGTAAAACTAATAGTAAGGGTGATAGTCAGTGAAGAATTTGGATTTTTCTGTTACGCTAACAGCATATTTGTAAAGGTAAATAATGTACATTTTGATTTTTTCAATGATTTTAATTGTTTCCAAGGTAAACAAAATTGTTAAATCAAAAACATTTAAACAATTTTATTATATTTAATTGCTTTAAAAATTAATAAAATTGTTAGTTCATATTATATAAATTATTGCTTGTTGAATCAAATATATATATATATATATATATATATATATATATAT
>JAPDSC010077710.1:107654-124665 GCA_026290005.1 Latrodectus geometricus | reverse complement strand
CCAACATTTTTGAGCAAATGATACACAGGGGCCTTTCTTCTTCATTTTTTTCAGTACTAGTGAACCCAAAATTTAAGTATTCTTGAGAATATTTTCTTGATTTTATTTTCGGAACCACGCTTATCTGTGTACTTGTTGATGCTTGTCTATCGTCTAATGCTCGCTTACGCCCGTTTAAAAATTTATCCATGATTCTGCATAAGTCTGCTACAGTGAATATTTAATACGGTGAATTGCAATTACACGAAAATATATATAATATACACATTCAAAATAGATTCAATAGCGATAGAAGGATCGACTCGAATGAGATTGTCTTGAATTGAAATTGGCGTCATAGAACTTTCTCCTTCTCCCTATGAGAAAACATTTGTTCACATCTGCGCACGCTCCTAGATTAATTTTTTGCTGACCAGACAAATTCCAGACAAATCGAAACTTCTCGTGAAACCGTGAAAATGCCCGACATGGCGGGACGCAAGAGCAATAAAAAAGCATAGGATTCTTGGTTTTTCAATGCTGAGGATCGGTGTTGCAAAATGTCAATAAATTTCGGTATTCTTGGTAATTTGTAAAGTTTAAAATTAAGGTTGAAGTGTAGGTTTAGCGCCAAAATACTCAAAACACATTATTATTTTATATATTTTATTGTATGCGATGGGGAGGGGGGGCGCGATGAAAATTATGATTGAAAATTGGGCCGTGAATACTAAAAGGTTGAGAAACACTGTATTAATCAGTTCCTTTTTTCTGAAATAAGAATTTGCATAGTTTGTTTATTATATTTTTGCCTTACATTTTATTCCCAAAAAAATATTTAATTTTCCTTCAAATTTATTATAAGAATAACTTCAACAAAAATAACAATTGGAGGATAAAAATTTCAAAGTTTTTATTTCAAAAATACAGATTTCGTTTACATTTATAATTAATTAAAATACAATGATTAGGAATTCACTCAATTTTTTTTTATGTTTATAAATATATTTACATTCTAACATTTATTTAATTGCTATATGTTAAAAATATTAATACTTTTACATTTTACTTGAATCAACTTATAAATTTCTAAATGGCAATGTATTTTTATTTTTTTTATTTTAAAACAAATTAGCTTTCTTTGTATTGTTTCAGAAGTTCTCACTAATTATTTTTTATTTTTAATATATATCTCTTTTGTTCATTACATTCATTTTAATTTTTATGAATTAAAAATATTTATTATTTTTTCACTATTACTTCAACTTTTATTGACGCTTGTAAATTCATTTTCTCCAAATACTTTTTGCCAATAAGTATCGATTGACACAAAATTTGAAGTAAGAAAGCATGGATCCTGTAAGGTTCATAAATATTCACAAATACAAAATGAAAAACATCTTTCATTGCTTAAAGGTTTCAAAATAATCAACACTAGACAAATTTAATAAACTATTTTATAAAAATAATTTGAAATTTCAAAAATATTTAAATGTACTATATGTAAATAGTATCCATTTTTGGCATCAAATCGATTAACATAATATAAAAGCTTTGATACTACAAATATTTCTTTCATATTTCATTACATCATTACAAAATTGAATACAATAGTAAAAATATCTCAACAAAATCAAAACCATATAAGGTACTTTACCAGTTTAACTGTCTGAACTGATTTTTTTATTGATACTTCTTGACCTTTGAATATAATCTATGTTTCGTTTATCATATTTTTATTTCCTTATAAGTTCATTCTTTGACTTTATATAACACGAAATAAGTTCCTCAACAAAGATTTAAAAGCTATTATATATGGATGTGCATGTATATACATTTATAAAAGCAAGTAAGATCAGTGACATACTGATCGAGAAAAATACAGATTTACAGTTCCTTTAACCTTCCATTAGCATTAATAAAATTAATTTATCTGGTTTTATTTTGAAAAGTACTACGATGAGAATACATTAATGGAGTGTGTCATCATGTGTGTATGAGATATTTAAATCCACATGTTCTTCAAAATATTGTAAGTAAACTCTATTATTAATGATATTACATGTTTTGCTACCAACATATCATATAATATTCAACTGTTTCAAACCAACGTATTTATTGATAGAGAATCTCATCTGTTAAACGATCCCTTTTTTGACTTAAATGTATTTGATTGTTTGAAAAATACAGGCATTATCTACCAGAATATTAGAAATATCAGTTTAACAG
The DNA here is from genome assembly GCA_026290005.1 of Latrodectus geometricus. NCBI lineage: Eukaryota > Metazoa > Arthropoda > Arachnida > Araneae > Theridiidae > Latrodectus > Latrodectus geometricus. The sequence goes on along the minus strand of JAPDSC010077710.1, from coordinate 122,457 downwards.
GAAAAAGGAAAACGTCATATTAGGGATAGATATAAAAACTGAATACATAGTCTTATCATACAAATGAGTCCCACACTCCTAGTAAATGATTATATTAAAATGCCATGCTTTTAATATAATGGTAGCTAAGCCTATATACGTCTGATATTTCTTCGGAAAAGGTAAATGAATAGCTTTAATTAGAAAGTTTTGGCTGTCAGATTTACGAAAGCAACGTGAATCATCGTAAAAAGTAAAAAATGTTGTAATCAAGAAAATAAACAATTAATGTATAAAGTTCAGAATCATAATAATTTGAAACAACGGTCGTCATTTCGATAGGTTGAAAATTATAGTTACCATTTTGCAATTGCATCTTTTCAGAGGCTGAACATGAAATTTGTAGTTCCTAGACAATGCATTTTTAATTTAAGTCTTTGTGCCACTTTGGATCACAAAAAAAACTTTAGAAATATTATTTAGATTTTAACTCCATTGAACATTAGGAGATAAATATTGGTTTTTCCTTCTTTTCCATATATATCAGGTAGATTATGAGGCTTGGGATTTCTCTGAATTTCTTCCTTGGCAAAATTGAATACGGTCTCTATCAAGAAGACGAATTTCAAAAGGCATAAAGTGGTGAGTAACAAAATTTCGTAAAAAAATATATATAAGCTACTAAGTTATCCGTTAAACCATGTTCTGAAGGAAAGATAGTTAAACAATTCGATGATAAATTCATCAATTTGGCAAATTTGATGACATTAGGCTAGTAAGAACAAAAATATTATGCAAGCGTTAAAACAAATATATTCACACTTTTCTTTTGAAACACTAGTCAGTTACAAATAGAGATCACAGTCTTTCTCTCAGATGTGTTAGAAGTAATCATTGAGTTTAGATTGTAGAGTAAGCAAAGTCTGAGCATAATGACCGTACATTTAAGATTGCCCTCAATATTTATAATATTCATTGCATTCTACATTTGAGTAGCTTTTCTGCATATGCAATTTTGCTCTTTTGACCACCAGTAATTAATTTTAGATTTAGATCTTAAATCCATGGTATTTTAATGGAAAAATACGGTTCACTACATATTTGTTCTTACCAATATGTCTGAAAAATGTGATTGATTTCACAAGCAGAAATATTTTTATTCAAGAACCTAAATCTAATAAATTAAAGGATTAATTGTCTTTCCATTCGGGTGAGTCAGTACGAGGTTAGAACCAGTCTATAATTATCAAGAAAAATGCCCGTGTATCCTTGAATACGCTAGTTGTATATATGCATCTTTAGTAGACAGTATGGGAAAAATCATTCTGTAATCAGAACGTATTGATGCGATATCGACCGTTGAATATTACATATTGTATATTTCAAAGTGTATAGAAAAAGTTCTATTATCGCTTGCGTATGTTTCGTGTCACTAAAAATGAACATAATGAACATTTGTAGAAGGTATATAAACCTGTTGAGTTTAGGGTTTCTTTCATATAGCTTTCATGATTATATGTGTAATATTCTTGAAAACATAGTCTTTTTAAAATGAAGGAATCATTGATGCTAATCCTTTATTAAGAGAATTACTCAACATAAGGAAGAATGCTCATTTTCATATGATAGAGATAAAAAATAATATATTGCTGATATTACAAAAGTGACCGTGTTATATCATATCATTAATATCTAACATATTTATAAGAAATCATAACAGTTACAGTATTTGCCAAAAACAGTTCGAAACGTATCAATCTATAGGTAATTTTACAAGTAATTTAGAAATACATGTGTAATAAATAAAATCTATTAAATAAAAATCTAATTTTATATAAAGAATATATCAAAACATTTGAACTTCCTACCGATAAATCTCTACCCACATCTGAGTGTTGTGTTGCTTATTTTATAAAATAAATGTTAAAAAAATTAATGTTAAGGTTTTTCTTTTAATGAAACATCTCTATTACAATTAATTTGGCTTTGATAAATATTATCTTGACTGTTATAATATAAAGATTCCTTCATAGATAATTCAAATCAAAACTATATTCAAGTATAATATAAAAAATACACAATTTGTGTTCAAACTTAACCACACAAATTTCTACAGTAAAGATGTGCAGTTTTTAAGAATGACAATTTTGATAATGTATGTAAAATTGTGCAATTGTTTTTAAATAATTTCATTTTAGTCCTCACTTTTTCTTAGTTAAATTTTTTATGCATTTTTATTAAGGATACTTTATCAGTAGTACTGTATCAGTAAGCAATCATATTCTTACAAGTTAAATTTAACTAAGCACCTTAAAAATATTATACAAAGTATTAATATTTATTTAGGAAATCATTGAAATAATATTTAGTAATGAAATTATATTGTGAGTCAAATTTTAATCACTTATAATCACTTTTCCAAAGCATTTTCCAAACAGCTTGATTATGAAATAATAATTATAAAGATAATCAGGTTACGAATCTTTAAGAAAAAATCATTTTTAGTAATCAGGAAATAGTTAATTGCATTTGATTTTTGAGAAGTTAAATTTTTAAAAATGCTTTTTATAAATACATAGGTATAGCTTCTGTTCTAACGAATATTAGAAAACAAACTTCAAGCATAAAGTTATAAAATGAATTATATAATTTTCTAAAATTATAATAGATTCAGATTCGAATAAAATAATAACTATCTAACTAAAAGTCAAAATTCATATTGAACAAGTTATATCTAGTTTAATAATTGGGAATACAATATCTAGTTTTAATAATTGGAAAAATATAAGTAGCTCATTTTTTCTGAAGATCATTCGAAAATTTAACTTAACATATAAAAGTTAAGAGATTTTCCTACAAAATATTGATGAAAGAAACAAATCAAGATAAAATTTAATTTACTGAATTTGTCCTAACAATTTATATAATTCTTTAGAATTTATACTGTATTTTCGAATATAATAATTTAATCTTATATATAGAGTTCAGTTTAAAATATGAAAATATTTTTTTTTAATTTAGAGCTTCCTGAATTACACGTATATTCTTTTTTCTCAATATTTGTGAAAATAATTTTGATCAAAATGTAATATGGAAAAATATTTCAATATGTTGTCTAGAAAAAAGTGTGCAAATTGTAGTGCAAATTGTTTAGAATTTTAAACATTGTATATTTCAAAAAATTATAAAAAAAATATCAAAAACAAGTTTAATCAGACATTTATATTTTTAAATTTCTTCATGTATTTAATTTGTGTGTGTGTAATTTATTTAAATTTAAATAAACTCTAAAAATAAAGGTTTGTATTTTCTTAAATTTAGTATGTTATTAAATTTAGTTTTAATTTTGCCTTAAAATATTAATTTATTGTGAAAATAATTTCAGTAAATAATACTTTGTTTTGAAGAAAACTGATTCATATTCAACATAAATTAATATAGTATTTAAAATTTAAATTACGTTAACATTTACTGTATTCAAAGTTGCTATGATTCTTCACATTTGCAATGGTTATCGTAACTAAATAATATTATTGAAAGAAAATATATAAAATTTTAAAGCGTGCCAAAAGTCAATGATAGAAAATTAAATGTATTTTGCAATAATTACATTTTAAATTATATCTGCAGTTTAAATTAAGATACCTTTTAAAATGGAAGCATATTTCTTTAAATTGATCAAAAATAATCCAGTGTTAACAATTAGAATTGTGCAGTTTTTTTATCAAAACGTTTTTTTTTTTTTTTTTTTTGAAAATAAACTTTTAAGGAATTTACTTAATGATGGATGATACAATAAACAAATCAAGTTAAAATATTATTTACCACATATGCTCTTACAATTAATACAATTCTTTATAATTTATTTATTTTCATACATAATAATTTATGTTATATAAAACACTCAATTAAAAATATGATATAGTTTAATTATTTAGAGCTTCCTAAATTATATAAATTTTCTTTTCTTCTAAGCAGTTATGAAACTATTTTGGTCAATATGGTTAATGGGTGTAAAATAAAATTAAAACTCACATTATTTTCCACTAATTAATATTTTAAAACGCTTCCCACCCTTTCTAGGCACCAGCATGCCTGACTGCGAATAGAGAGGTCCTCGGTTCGAATTTCGATTCGGGCATGGACTTTTCCTTTCTTCCTTTGTGCTTCTTTGTCCTTTCTTCTGAGATGATGGATAAATGGTTGCTATAAACGGGTACCTAACATGTGTGTACTGAGGAAGTTGGACTCTACAACAGATTATGGTTCAGTTAGAAAAGTGGTGCAGTCCACCAAATATGGGTAGCCTGGCTGGCACTTGACAAAAAAATCAATTGCAAATCAAATCAACTATTGTGAAACCATTCAGCTAATATTACGTGTAAATAATCTAATTTTGAGGAGATATGTTTAGAATTTACAATTTTTACCAAAATCCATAACTTCTGGTGGTAAAAATAACGATTTCTGAGATAATTCAAAACGCATACCTTGATTTCTTCCTTCATCTTTCTAGAAATTTCCAGTTCATTAACAAAAGTCTATTTGTTGAATGTTTCACTTATTTACTCGGAAATTCCATAACATTTTAGTTAATTTAACAGTATCACGAAACACATAAGATACATTTTAAAACAATAATTGTGTGGAACATTTAAGCAAATAATAAACTTATTATACAAATAAACCAATAAAAAGGATTAAATAGGTGCAAATTCAAGTTTCGCATGTTCAAACATTCAATTAAAAAGGTGAATTAACTTAATTGTTGATGAGTTGCTTTAAATATATATTGAAGTGTAGTTAAAATATTAGAATAATGTCATTCAAATACTTAAACACTGAAAACAGAATGTTACATACTTTTATAAGAAGCATACTTTTATTAATGTACATAATTAGATTTTAATTAGATTACGAAAACTTGATATTTGTTCTTAAATTACATAATAAAATGAAAGTATCTTGAAGATTACATATTAAGTTCGTTGTATTTATAGTAACTATTTCCTTAACATAATAAATGTCAGCTGAAAATGCTATCTTTATTAAATGATTGTCAAGCGATTATTTCTAGTTGAATTGTTTTAAAATACAATTATACCATTAGCATTTTTTAAAAAAATGCTTAGTGTAGAATACAATATATGTTTTCATGAGATTATTTTTCATTATCCATTAAGCAATTTCAATACGTCTGACAAAAATTATGAGATATTTTTTGTACAAAACAATGTTATGAAATTCTGATTTCATTTCCTTTATTGCTTTTGGGAAAAATACTGCGAAAATAATACAACAATAATTGCTTCGTTATTTTATTTAAATTATAGCACTCAGAAAATATTTTAATGGTAATTCTGTAGTCTAAATTCTAATCTTATGAAATTTTTTTCTTACAATTCCATTACTGGAAATAAATTCATTTGATCTCTAGCATTTAGAACTGTTATAAGCCTTTAACTAGCTCTGCAAATTTTTGTGGAGCTAGCTAGAATTTTATGTTATTATATTCAAGAAGGGGATAAATAAACATTTAAGGAAAATGAAAATATAAGTATAAACAGTTGACCTAACAATATATTTCAATATGTACTTTTACATAAATAATAAAGTAAACTGCAAATAGATTTTCCACGGAATAAAATTTGGAAAATAAGTGTTTTTCTATATAAATTCAAGTATTTAGCGAAATGTATAATATATAAATATTTTAAGTTCATATTAGTATTTTGATGTTGTATTTCAATTAGAGTTATTTCTTACAATATATTTTCGATTTTATATAATAATTCAATTAGAGGAAATTTTTCAAATGCTTCATCTTGTGATCAATACATTTCATATTATACAAAATGTAAAAAAGAGTATTATGACTGCAATAGTTATTATTCATGCAGTTTTGTTACGGAATTTTAAAATTTTTGAAGAATTTATTCCTTTTCATAAATTATTCTGAATATAAATTCTACACAAGCAAACATAAATATGTAAAATATTTCGTAAAAAGAAAATTGCTATGAATAATTTTAAATAATGAATATAATAAGTTGAAACAATTAGGTTTATTTCTTCATATTTTTCTTTCTAAAATATTAGAAGGCATAAAAATAAGAGATAAAGAAATGTAAATAGAAAAACAATGTGTAATATTATACGGCAATCAAACTATGTGGGAAAATAACATATATATAATACATACTTAAAAATTTAAAACATTTTAATTTTATGTATATAGTATTTCTGATGAAAGAACAAAACCAATTGAAAGTGGAAGATATTGCTTTCGTAATTATATTTGTCTCAGAATTAGACTCCATGAGTGCTTTTCATTTGGGCTTAGTTATTAGATTTTTCTTAATATTGCATAGATTTTAAAATAATGTCAATTAAATAGAAGGTTTTAGAAATGTGTTTTCATTTTGCATGTATAAGTCACTAAGCACTCAGTTTTAAGTGTTACTCTAGCAAATTATTCTGTATCTAGCTCAAGATCAGCTTTACTAATTTAGTTAGAAGCTGCAACAAAATTCATTCGATATGTTTCAAATTTACATTTAGAGTGTCTTAACCTTTACTAAGCTATATAAATTACAAGAAAATAATTCTCAAATTACAAAAATTTTAAAATTATAAGCAGATGAAATATTTACGTTACTCTTTCGTGTCTCCTAAAGTTCACATTTATGAACATTTTTCTCTAATGGAAACTGTCCTCATTGGAATAGTCATCTCTTGATGGGGGTAAAATGATATTAGGAGATGTAATGCTCTTGATGTTAACGGTTAAGAAAGACGTCGAATATATCATTCTTCGTGCTTAACAACCAAGCAAAAAGATGATTTTGAATGATGAGAATGTTTCCGAAATAACTGTATATGCAACAGCAGATTTTGTTTTCGTGCATCCCCTTTTCCACATGGTGAGCAGCTTTACTGAAATAGTTAGCCAAGTGGCATGATTTATTCACCAAACAGGCTGTTAGGAAGTAGAAAGGTGGATTCTCGTCTCCTTAAGTATCTATCTATCTATCTATATATATATATATATATATATATATATATATATATATATATATATGTGTGTGTGTGTGTATGTGTGTTTGTTTGTTTATATATATTGAGTTTTTTTCAAAAGGGATAACGTCTCCTCAAAGTTAGTTTTTGCTACAACACTGAAAAGAATTGATCTCTGAATAAAACGTATTTAAAAATTGAAATAAAACATCATTCTAGATAATTAAAACACATTTATATATTTTGAAAGGAAAAATGTTTTAATTTCTGTCAACGGGTTTTTTTTTTTTTTTTTTTTTATTATGTTTGAACATTTCTGAAATGATTGAGAATACTAATAGTTTTTTGTATCAACATCATTAAGAAATACATTTAGTACATCAGAAGATATATATACTTTTTTAAAAAAGTTTAAGTTTAAAATTTTCTCGATGGTGTCGCGGTATGCTGAATACGAAAACTTCCTGACAGAGAAGCACCGTCTATAACAATATAAAGCCAAGGGATAAGGATATCTTTCTAATCGAATTTTACCGGATGCTGATGTGTGTCGGAGACTTCAAATATGATGAAATATTATTTTTTTTAATATTTTATATCCTGATTTCCTCCTAACCTTGTAGTTTTAAGATAAGGTTCGAAAAAAATAAAAATGCATTTAATGCGACTTTTTTAAAGAAACTTTCCCGGATAATTATTTTTCCATATAAATATTTGCTGATTAAAAATACTATAATAGTTTCAAAATATACATTCCAACTTAAGTCCCTCAATTAACTCTTTTGTATATAAAAGTACAACAAGGTTTAGAGTAAATTCTTAAAATGATTTGTAGTTTTTTTTAGGAAGTATTTAAAACACCCATGTCTTGTAGATGTTTGCATACGTATTAAAATATTATAGCAAAATATAAATGTCACTTACACTATACAAATATTTCACAAAAGTAATTTTTAATCGCTTTTAAATGTGCAATTACATCTATTGATTATTTCAAAAATTAATTACATCAAATTGGATAAAATTTTACTTTTGAAAGTGCTGCATTTAATAAAAATCTATGACAAAATTATTTGCATGAAAAACTAACTCTTTAGGGGTATAAAATAAGAATAGTGTTTTGTTTTTATGTTAGCAATAAACATTTTATACTGACGTACAGTGAAAATCCTACAAATAACAAGTTTCTCCTAAAGAAAAGAGAATTCATAGTTTTTTATTCTTTGAATTTTCTTTCGTATACATATGTATAAGATACAATATATATTATGTATGGAAAAGAAAATTCATAGTATAAAATATTTAAATTACTTCATTGTTGTTGAATTGTCTTTTAAATAAAATAGAGTTAATTTAAAATCAAGTGTCTATATATATATGGGGAATAGTATAAGAAGTGCTAAAGAAATTACATAGGAGATTACATTAATTTGAAATTCCAAGAAAGTTGAGAAATGATGTGTTTTTGTCTCATAATAACGTACATCTCGATATTGTAAATATTTTGTTACTCAATTATAAATAAAAGTGGAAAATATCGAACTCTTGTTTAATGTTAGGATAATTCTCTATGTGATTTTACCAACTTTTGTTCCTTAAGATATTACTTTTAACAAATCGTTTTATCCAGACAGAAGGAAACATACAACAAGTACTTTTGGAATTCTTCAAGAACTACAAAAATATTTAACTAAACGAAACTTTTCAACCGATTTAGCGATTAAAGAATGCTTCAATAAAGACATGTTTTATCATTTGCGTGATTAACATACTATAATTATGAATTGTACAGCCTAGGAACATTAATTACTTGATCCCTCATTATAAGTTCAATGTAAAGAAAATTAGACAATATGAAATAATACCTAACATTTAGGTAAATGCTAAAATTTTAAATGAATTTTGTTTAAGGAAATAACTAAATCTGAATTTCATAATGAAGAAATTATATTTTTTTAAACATAATTAAAAACATTGAATCTGAGCTAAGCAAAGTTAAATTTAAGTTGCATAACATTTCTCTTATATTATGATATAATCTATTATCCGCTTATGTGGATAACATAATCTTATATCACCACGATAGAGCAGTACCTTTATAAGGTTTTTGGTGCTTATAATATAACTTTTCATTTTCAAAAAATTACGAATTAGTAATTTAAAATACGTTATTAAACTTTTAATTATATTTCACTCTCTACCTTTATCTTTGAACAGGAAAATATTGTAAAATTATGTTTAAAATTATAATTAATTTATATTATATGTAAAAATTTGCATTCCTATCACAAAAAATGAAAATTACTCAATAACTTATTTATTAAATATTTTAAAATACTTTTTTTATTCATAAATAGACTTCAAATTTACATTTTCGCACAAACTTTAAAAACATTTTAATGTAAAATTAATATTTTATCTGGTTATATTTTATTAATAAAATTAATTATTTGCCCTATATTAATTATAGAATAATTAATTTTCATATTTTAAATAAAATGTCAAATTTTATTTCAACGTGTACACATATAATTACACATCGTCTAAAAGTATTTTATTCATGAAATTTAGAAATTAATCTCTAATTTTTGGAATATCAAACAGTTTTAATTTAATCAAAATATGTTAAACCAATATTTTTACTTTTTTATTACTTACAATTTTGTGATGTATAATTTCAGCTTACAATTCTACATAAACCTATTTTTTTTTAATCTGAGACTGGGATTTTCGTAATAAAAATTCATTAAAACAGCATATTTTTTGATAAAAACATTAAAAACATGTATCAAATTAAATTTAGTATAAGCGATTGATATGTATGGAAAGTGCTTTACAGACCTTTTTAGACGTTTCATCTGAAAGAATTTTCACAATTTTCTTCAATTTAAGCTATTATCACTTTATACTTACCTGCTTATACTATTTAAATGCTATAGGCAAGAAATTAAAGTTTAAGTACATGAGACATTTATCTGTCAATGAGAATGCTGTTTGATAGGTTTAAGAGGAATGATTAATGATTTCAAAATTCCCACCTATGCTTCTATTCATTAAAATGTTTATCAAAGGAAATTTATTTTTGAAAATAACTAAGAATATTTTTTATGAGTTGAATAATTCTTTTGCATTAGGAAATCTGAACATAAATTACATTGGTCTCAGAAAATTTTAAATGCATATTTAAAGGTAAACATATCTTATTTCGTAAGGTAAACATTTTACAATGATAATTTTCATCCAAACTGAAAACAAAAGATTTTAATTCATAAATAAATAAAGCAACAAAACAAATGCATTAAATAAATATTTCTTTTAAAAGATTTATGTATTATGTGGCTAAATTTCCACCAGAAAAACTTATGATTATTTGGAAGTAAAATTGTTATTTTAATTATCTATCTAATTTTCACGAAAAAATCATGTAAAAACGATTACATGGAATCTTAACTGGATATTAATTTTTAGATAACTTATAAAACAAACTGTGTTTCATTTCAAAATTTCTATTACAGTATTTTTAATTAATGTGATTCCATTTTAAGATGTTAATAAAATTGAAAGTAAAATGTTTATGTGGGAGTTTAGTGGGAACTGAATATAAATTTACATTTGATGTAATGGTCACTATACCAGAATTTAACTCGTTCAAGAACAGGAACATGTTCTTCCTCTTCCCTTTCCAGTTTTCCAGATTGTAATTTTCTTTCAAAAGTTATATCCATTAGCTTCTGGAAGCTACTGCTCTTAGTAACTTGTGTGGCTAGCTTTTTAACTCATGGATTTTAGGGGCTTGTACTGCACAATATATCGCAACTAAATATGATTTTCTTTTAATAAGTATAAAAAATTGAATGACATTAATATCACAAAATTAAATACATTTATTATAACTAACACACATTTATTTTATAAAAAGAAATGAAATATTTTTGTGTACATTACTTAATATTTGATGAGCAAAAAAAAAAAAAAAAAAAAAAAAAAAAAAAAAAAAAAAAAAAAAAAATGGAAATCATTTTAATGATCAAAAATTAATAATTCAAAAAATTCTATTGACTTTTTCCCTTTAAATTGATCTTTGTGAATAAATTTATTTTTGTAAAAATAATATAAAGTATATTTACATTATCTTAAAGTTTCAACATTTCATTAAAAATAAAATTATTATCAAGTAACTTTCAGGATTTAATATCTTTTAAATAAAATCTGATTTATTTGAATAATATTCAAAAACTCCAATTTGAATCAATGGATAAAATATTTATCAGGGTATCTGCAAAAATACTTAAGTAAATACATGAATGAAAGCACTTTAAATAAATGCATTGCTAGTATATATTATAAATATACATTCAATGAGTCGATAAAAATCATCAAGATAGTAAAATATTTTCAATCATAAATGATACTGCATTGAATATAAATACGACTCTCTCTCTCTCTCTCTCTCTCTCTCTTTCTCTCAATCATTTATTTTAAAAACTTAGTGATTATATCAATAACAAGGATACTAGCTATTCATATATTTATGAATTTACAACAAAATGCCGTACGCAATATTAGGGTATAAACTTTCATTAGATACTTTATTTAAGATATTATAAATAATATATTTCATTTCGCATCATATTTGTAATTTTTCCTTTCAATTATTCGTAGAATATAAAAATGTGAAGAGAGTAAAAATATTCGATTTATAATTTCTTCTAAATGATTTTTAAATCAAAATGATTTTGAATGATTTTTACACCTTTGAAAAATGGAAATACCTGAGTGCTTTTATTTTATGAACAATATTTGAAAATTTATTGGTTTTTGGTTATATTATGTTTTAAATAAATTATTATGTTATATTTGTTTACATTCATTTTAATGATATTTTTATTACTATGTTAAATTTATTGTACTTTTATGGGTAATAAGATTAGATATATATTATTTGATATATTTTTTTACGATACAGTGAAACTGAAAACATGCCTTTATTTGAAAAGTATTTCTTGAGAATCCCATTTCACAACCTATGTATTTCATATAAAACATAGCAAATAATAAATATAAAATACAAGATTTAAATCAAAACACATGACTAGATAGTAATTTTGTTTCGTTTGGATAAGTATTTGTAAATAAGTTTTATTGCTGAATAGAAACCATTGAAAATTATTTTTAAAGGTAAATTAAAAATTTCATTATCATTAAAACATATGCTTGGCTTAAAATTTTTATTCATTACTCAAGAATGAAAGAATTTTAAGAATATTTTTTTAAAATGCTGTGATCACTTTTGTAAAGTTTTATTCTAAACTTGAGCTAATCATACTAATAAACTACAAGCATTTAGTAAAATGCAATATGATTGTTTTAAAAAAATATTATTACCACTACATTCAGAAAAATCAAAGAATATCTTCTTTATTGCTTAAATTTTTGCTAGTCTTTTATCTTATTTTGATATAAAATTTAATGTAAAATTATTGGTCTCAGCAAATTTTATATACTTTAACGCCATTCATTTCAGTAATTTTCATAAATTTGGGGTATGCTTACTCTCAGTGCATTTATACAATTATTAAGATTTTAATTAAAATAAAAGCATATAATAATTTTTAACATGAGTTTTGATTGAATAGAACAAAGTCGAAGAAAAAACAATTATATTCTTATTGCATATTGTGAAAGAACTTGAAACATGTTTTTCATGGAAAAAAATAAAAGCAAAAGATTCTATATAAGTGCTGATGAAAATGAAAATGAACTCCATTAATCATCTATTGGTTTTAAGCTTTTTGTTTTATTAAAATTTCTTGTGAAAATTGAAAAATCAGTATATATATATATATATATATATATATATATATATATATATATATATATATATTGAACTTCCTGTTTTGGCTAGTTAAACCATTCTTTTGATTAATTCCCCTTTTAAATATCATAAAAATACAAAATTTAATTTTTTACTGACTGTTTAAGCATGAATATTAGTGTTTTCTTATTACTGTGACCCAATGCTTTTTACGGCAAAAAATTCCTTTGAAAATCATGTTTAACATTATATGAGATCACTCTTAATTTTGCCCTGAAATACATCCAATTATTCTTATATCCAACAATAATTTCATTTATGGAAATAGTTTTGATACACTGTTTCTATTCGAGATTACAAGTATTATCAGCTTCTTTATATTTTTATTTTTTATCAGAAAGAAAATTACACTAACCCTACTTTAATGATTATCCATAGATTAATTTTGACACAACACAAGTTTATGGATTTTGTAATAAATAAGTGAAATCATATTACTAAAAAATTAAATTATATTTTGCATAATTTAGAATGAAGTTTAAAAATATTTTTAAATATATATATTATTTGTATTAAATTTCCGATTTTGTAAAACTTGTAAGTTTAATATTTTAGAGTAAAGCCATAATATTTTATAAATATGCATATAAATCAAGTAAATGCCGTTCAGAGCAAGCAAAAGTATTTTTATTCTTCAGCTACATAAAATGAGAGTTTTGTTATTGATTGAATGTCTTATTTATTTGAAAAATATTTTTTGCGGATGAAACATATTTTAAAATTCTCAATTACTAAAAATTGTCGTTTCTCCGGTTAGAAAATCATATAACTATACAGCTGTATGTTCTTGTGTCTCCTAGCAATGATTAAAAAAATCATTTTTTATGCGATTTATATTTATTTATATTTTTATTATTAATGTTTCATTAGAAATTTTTTTATAAACTAATTTCTGGAATCAATTTTAAAAGATTAAGAATTGTATTTGGTAATGATAATTGTAACTAATGAGTTATGCCATATAACATCACCTTATAATCAACATGTGAGATTCAAGAGATACCTTAACTTTCAATTATTTACTGTTAAACCATGTGATCAATCAAAATTTTGACCTGAAGTCATAGTTGGACACTTATATGACCTTTAAAATTTGAATAAGCACAGAGGCAGACTTAATAATTTGTATGTATTTATACATATTATTGATCTTAAATTGTCTTTTAAAAAATGTAAAAAATTTTAATAGTCAAACTATTTGAATGAATCTTTCAATTTTTAGGCTGTAATATACTCCGATTTTTCAACAATTAGAAATAATTGAATTAATGTTTACTATAACAAAATACTTTAATCATATTTTATTAGTAACCATTAATTCAGTATTTAAGTGATTACCTTAAAATTTTAAAACAGAAATGACTTGCCATGGCGATATACTAAAAAAACATTGGGCGATGAAATACTTTGAAGCAGAATCACATTACTTCCATCCATAGATTAAAATAAATTGAATTATTACTTAATAAACTTCAATAACTGAATTTAACAATTTAAAAAATCATTTAATAATTAAATATTATACAATAAAAATGTTTATTTAGCAATTTTAATAAATAACTTTAAAGAGTGTGGCTATATTCATAAATAACTTTTATATATCCATGCATGTTATATTATGCTAATTCTGTGATATAGCATTCCCCTCAATTTTATATTTATCTCCTTTTATTATGAATTATTCTTCGGATTTACCTAGGTACAAGTAAAAATCAAATTTCAACAGTTCCTTTTGATGAAAAATGATTGTAAGCAAAGCGTTATAAATAATGAATAGACTCATTCTAAAATTCCAATCTTAAAATATTGCATTGCCATTTCGGAGGAGAAAATAAAAAATAGGTAGTTGTCCTCTTCATTCTGTCTGGTGTCCTTGAAAATAGCAATGCCAGAGACACAAATATTTGTAGTGTTTAAGGATATCTACTGTAA
>JAPDSC010077710.1:75150-102654 GCA_026290005.1 Latrodectus geometricus | reverse complement strand
TCCAGATTAATTAGTTTAGTTTTGATTACTTTGGTAGGTTTATTTATAATCTAAAAATTGAAAGTATAAAACAATCTTTGTTTTCCTTTATTTTTGAGTAAAACCTCTTAAATTCTTTTATTAAACTAAAATCTTTAATCATCGTAAATTTCTATTTTCAACTTCTGTATGATTAAAAAATGTGTGAAAATATATTATTCTAGAAATCTTAAAATTTACATTATTCAGAAAAAAATATTAAATCACTTATTAGTTGATTTAAACTGATTCCATAATATTACATACATCTTTTAAAGTAAAAATATTTTTAATGGTGATTGTTATTATATTACCATAGTTATCTAATAGAAAGAATATTGTTTAGAGAGTACTTATGTCATTTTTCATTCTGTAATTAGAGTTCACAGGTTATTTAAAAGAGCTTTTGTGCATTATAATATCTATATTTTCTTTTTAAACTAATATTCATATAATTAAACTCATTTAGGTGTTATTTCTGAAATAAAGCTACATTTTATTTTTATAATTATTTTCTTGTATAACCAGTAAATTTTAACAATATATAGTTTATTGCCGACATTTCATTTTTATTTAAATTTATGCATTTACTCATAAAATGTTTATTTAGTTTTATGCTTTCTATTTTTATTTGCAATTATGGCCTTTAAAAATCTGATTATAAAGGTATTAAAATTTGAGGATTAATAATAGAAAAGAGCAAAAAAAAATTAAATTAAAAAAAATAATAAAAAAAAATTAAGATTAAGATTGAAGATTAACGGTAACCTCTATAAATTCTATGATATATTACTCTCTTGGTTTTCTTTTCAATTTACAAAAGGTACCATTTGAGATTGAGCTGCACGTGTCAGCCAGAATGTTTTAAGTAATTTAGTTTTATTTGTTTTCCGCGTTAGTTATGTGTATTTAATTTAGTTGTTTGTTGTGTTTAGTTTGTGTTTAGTTGTTACTGCAGTTTGTTGTATTTGTTTTCTGCAGTTTGTATACCATGTGTTATCGGCGCTGATATAGAACTCACTTTTCTTCCCAGATTTCTTTCATTGATCCATTTCACTTTAAATGTATTATAGCAACTTTAAAACATTTAATATTATTTGCAATCCAATATTCGTAAAACTTTCTAACAAAGATAATTCTCTTTCACGGTGCATTATGTGAATACCCTCATAAAATTAAATAAACATCAAATTTTCTGCACAATATCATCATTTACATTTGGTTGGATATAAAATAAAAATGGTCATTCTTGTAAATAATTAAAATGAAAATTCAATCCTTATGAATGCGAAAATAACGTCTCTAATTTGTAAAACTGTGATTTCAAAATATCATTTACTATGTTGAGCTCTAACGCTAGTTTTCCTTATTAAATTATTTATTTCAGAGAATGTAGTTTATTTCGATTGTTTTAATATTTTAATAGTAATTATTTTGTTAGTTAAACAAAAGACAATTTGTCATGATACATTTTTGTACAGTGGAATCATTTATATTTTTGATGTTTTATTAACATTCTCTCATTAAACTACATAATTTCTGCTTAAAAATCAAATTTATCTATACCTCAAATGCTTTAGAAAATTTTAATCATATGACAAGAAATGACTATTTAATTTTCTAGAAAATTCCATATTAAATTTCTTTAAAATAGCTCGCTCATTATAACTAGAGGGAATTTTTTAGAAATGTTAAAGCAATCTTTATTGGCTACTTAAATTTCCATATATTTCTATTAGACTTTATTACCTAGACTGAAAAGCTTATTGATAAATATTTTTCTTCTTTAGTTAGGCATCTTGAATTATAATATGGAGAATAATCTTTTGTTTGGAATTAAATGAATCTTTATTTTAAAATATAAAATTTCGTATTTCATTTATATAATCTAAACTTTTGCATTTATTTTAATTTTCATATATTCCTCTAAAACATAATTATAATATAATTATAAATATTTTTATAATTAAAAAGACGCATACCTTCTTTTTTTCAATGGATTAGTCATGACACACAAATTTTGATTTAATTTCCTTTCAAATTTATTGTCAATGTGCCCTATTTTATAAATTTTATTTTACTCTCTTTAAAACAACTAGCTGAATCAAACAAACCGAAATAAAAACTTGGAAAAATCTTTGTCAATGAACAAAGTTTGCATTGTGAAATAAAAATTGCATATTGTGCATATTGTGAAATAAGAAATTAACTTCATCTGAAGTAAAATATTCATGTAGTTTGACACAAGATAATCCGGAAGTTACAAGAAAAGGCAAGATGGCCTTCTGTAGCCATAAAAGGCATTTTAAATATCACTCATTATAGGTAATGTCTTAAAATATGTTAAAAATTTTTGGTACTTCTTCAGCATTCATCACTTGATTTTGAATCTTGATATCTAAATTGAAATGTAATCAGCTT
Organism: Latrodectus geometricus; assembly: GCA_026290005.1. Classification (NCBI taxonomy): domain Eukaryota; kingdom Metazoa; phylum Arthropoda; class Arachnida; order Araneae; family Theridiidae; genus Latrodectus; species Latrodectus geometricus. The sequence continues at coordinate 100,215 of JAPDSC010077710.1, read as the reverse complement.
ATAAGAAATTTCTTCTTTTCCAAAACCTGAGCTGGTTTTATAATAAATCTATATTGAATTGCATAATTTTTTTAAGAAAGAGAAATAATAGATTTTATTTTATCCACCATAACTGTATATCAGTCAAAAAAATATATGCCACAGTGGTAAAGAGTCTGTATGTCTTTATGCAACGAATATGTGTCACTCACACTGTATATATATATATATATATATATATATATATATATATATATATATATATATATATATATATATACAGAGAGAGAGAGAGAGAGAGAGAGAGAGAGAGAGAGAGAGAGAGAGAAACAATTTTGAGTATACAGGAAAAAATTTCCCATGGTGTATCGCAATGAATTTAAATGAATCTATTTGATCATGATTTATTTATTTAACGAAAGTAAAATCATTTAACTATAAATTCATGAATGAGTTGTTGATCCAGTGTACCAATAACAAACGTAGACACTTTTTTGTGAGTTAATTTTTTAATCCTGTTATTTAACAAATACTATTCCTTCAAATAATTCCAGACTTTTTACCTTCCAGATTACTTACATGATTTTATACCCATAAGTTATTTCAGCAAATATTAATTTGGAATCATTAATAAGTTATTACTAAAATACCTCTTTATTAATAGCTGAAACAATCCACATGTTACACCATCATGTCTTGGAATATTAACAGTGCAGCTATACAAGTTGATATAGCTTTCAAGATTTATTAATATATATATATATTTTAAAGGCAATAATCGAACAAAAAACTACAGAAAAAATTGATCTCTTAAGGAACGAAAAGTCACTGCCTAAAGAATTTATTTTGGAAATATTTACTACAACAGAATGACAAATTATTTTACATTGTCTCTATACTTTAGAAATTTTCTAAAAATATAGCCACTTTTTGAACTCTAAAACTTACAATAAATAGATTGTTCTATACAGCTAAAATAGGTCAAAATATGTCCATATATATTATTTGAATTTGAATAGATTTTGCATATTTTATGTTTACGAAAATATAACATCACTCTGAATGTTTTTTCATTTAAGTGTGCGATGTTTATTAATAAACTTAATTTTCTTATTATAAGACTTAAATTTCTAATTTTAAATACCCAATTTTTAATGATTAGGAAATAACAGATTATTATTAAGATTTAAGTTTTGTTAATTTTATCTTCTTTTACTAACTGGTTAAATATAACTTATAACATTTAAATTTTTTTAACTAATTTGAATATTAGTTAGGAATAGTTTGAATATTAGTCTAGGAATAGTTAAAAAATTCACACTAGCTTTTCTTTAATATTGGTACATAAAATAATCTTTCTTAATTGCTGATACATATGCGTAAATAAGTTAAAATTATAATTTCAAAATATATTTCTTATGAGAAATATATGATTAACACTTTATGTGATTATTATGTGGGTATCATTATTCACAGGATTTGGCTAAGAATTGTGTTTATGAACAATGCACATAATAAGAAAGACATTTGATATGATAAAAAAATTCTATATATGTATTCGAAAAATATATGAAAGGATAAATGCTGTTTTGGTTATACGTGAAGAGACAAAAAGGAAAATGATTATCATGTTTAATATACGCTGTTAATCATTATATAGATTATTTTGTTGGGTACAACGAAATTCGGAAATGAAGAGAAACATATTTTTAAAACAGTTAGCGATTATACAATTAGCTTTAATTCAAGGCACGTGAAAAATAATACCAATTTGTAAAATACATATATTCAATTGATATAAAAGTATAATAATTTTAGATTAAGAATTCTTCACGAAAAAGGTTACGCTTAAAGATGAACAATTGGTTAAGCTCGGTGTGTAAGATAAATAACCATTTTTTTCCTTTCTGGTTGAACCTCGTTAGAGTTCAAAAACTTTGATAACAATTTTCTCAGGATCCTTGACACAAGTGACGTAAAACAGTGAAGTCCCCTATTGCTAAGATTAAAAATCACTGCAAACTGAATAACTCCAAAAAGCTAGAGAATTGCTGAATGAATGATGGCTACAAAACGGCAGCAAAAAAAGTTTTGGTATAGGTAAAATAAAAAGTTTAATGTGATGCAGTATCACATAACAAATCCAGAAAAAAATCTGTATAACTAATAATATCAAGTGATCAAAGGCTAAATAAGAAGGAATCAATTAGATACAAAATAACAGTAAACACTAAAAAATATAAATAACGGAAAACTTCTACACATAATTTCAATAGTCAGAAAAGGATCGTTAAATAAAATACAAAATACAATAACAACAGGGAAAAAATACTCTTAGAATAATCATTAATATATAATAATAGAAAAGTAAAATTGCTATCTGAACACATAAGGAAGAAACAATTAGCCCTGTAAATAACAAACGAATAACAAAATAATACTGGATTAAAGTAACAAGTAAAATGCAACGATATCACATTAGCAATGATATAAGTTCCATGATGACAAAGTAATGTTAAGGAGTAAAAATCAATATAAAAATGAATAATTGGGTTAGTAAAATCCATTGATCTCGTAATTCAACTACGTACACGAATCTACTGAAAAAGAATTAAAACGTGACACTAGGTTCATTAAAGAATTTTACAGAACAGAAATGAGAGATAAAGTTTTAAAGATATACAGAAATTCTTCATTTTATGATTTCTACCATAATAATTTATACTTCATGTTTTTTGATGGATGAGTTTAGAATTGTGAGAAAAATTTAATTTTTTATTAAAATAAATCATTGTTTATCACGAAAGCATATGAAGGAAAAACAATATACACCATATTTTTAAAGATTATAAAATACGAATTGCAGCACATATTTTTATGCGTGGCACTAAAAAAGAATATTTTTAGGTGGTAACACATAACAAATACCCTATACAAAAGCACTGGCTCCTAAATTGGTATTATTTGCCTGATGGTTAAACAAAAGATCGACAGTTTATTTTTATACATCTCATGAAAAATTTAGAGCCGAGGAAAAGTTTAAATCAGCAAAACACAATTCAATTAATAATCATTGAATTTTATATGATAGAAACAAAGTTCACACTTTGGAGAGAAAAGAAATTTGGAAAGCTTTTTAATGATAAAAATAACAAAATGGAGTCATAGGGTGAATTTTATTGTATAATGCTTAGATAGATATTGTTTTCAGCAATAACAGAAATAAAAATCCGTTTTAAGGTAGAATAACAACTGTTTCTCTATCCCAAAATCACAGTTATCATTGATCAGCAAATAAAATACACATAAGATGTAATTTTTAGATATTTTCTTCAATAAATGAACAACAGAATTGTCAACATTTCATTTTTTTAAACATATGTTTTAAATTTGCTTTTAAATAACTTATTACCTTATAGCAAGTGGCAAAAGGAGAAATATCCATGTAGAATTTGCTTATATTTTTAGAAAATTCCAAAATTTTCAATTGCAAAAATATTAAGTAATATTGGGAAAATAGAAACAAATATATAAAAAAAAACTTATTGTCATCACTTAAGAGACTTTTATTTTTTATTATTTATATTTTGAGCATTTGTAAAAATGAAAGTAATATAATTCTAGTACAATGCAATGTAAAATAATCTGACTTAATTAATTGGGATCTAAATCCCATAATAGCTTTTTCAGTCAAATAATTTCATCTTTTGTGGGAGGAACTATTTTGGTATAAAAAAAAATTCATATTTTTGAAAAATTCATATTAAAATTTCAAATTTAGATCGACATTCCGAGTTTTATTGAAAACATTTTCTACAAATTTATTGCACTGATTTCTAGTTGAATTTTATTCATTTCGGTAACGAGAGGAAGATAAAAATAATGTCATGGGATCAAAATGTACTTATACATTATTGTTGGAGACAAACTATCATTTATTCAATTTTATTTAATAAAATAATATTTTATAAGTAGTATAAAAAAGGACTTTTATTGCAACCAAAGATAAACTGTGATTTTATTTATGAAAATATTATAGGTATTCTAAATTATTAAAATGAATGAAAACTTTTATTTTAATGTTTTAAACATTTAATGTTCGAAGTGTAATATTAACAATATAATATTTAGGTATTAGTAACAATTTGATAATTACAACATAAATGTATCATATTCATTTATTTTTTTATAGAAATGATTTTGTTTGTTATTTTATACTATATTTTATATTATTTCTATTCATAGCTTTTTGCACTACTTAATTAGAAAATGACACACAAATGTTTTTTTTTTGTCCCTTTTTTCACGCATGTATGAAAACGAACCATATTGCTAGAAGAATAGCTTACGTTTTCTAGAACTAAATAGTGATAGAACGTTGATAGTGAACTTTTTCAAATGAGAAAGTTATAATCAGGTGAGAAAATATAAAAAATTATCATCAGAATCTATATAAGCATAAGCAAACATCAATAACGAGAATACAATCTTCAGATCTCCTGAATTAATGTTAATGTCTTGAGATAATGTTATGTAATAGTCTGTAAAAATGGTAGGAATATACTGCCATTACTTCTGTAAAATACTGTGAATAATAAATTTTAGAACAAAGTTTAATTAGGGAATAGAAAAATGTATTAGAATACTAATCTGATTACAAGCACCATGATTAAAATTGTTTTTTTTTTTTTAAGTTGAGAATTACCCTTGAAATTCTTGAAAAATCTCTTCGTCTCTCAATTAAGGGCAACATAGAAATAATGATAATAATACTGACAAAGACATATTTTTTATAACTGCACAAAAGTTATCCCTACCATATCACAGTACAAAAGATATTCTGAACTGGCAACACTGTGTAAATTAGTTTCATTGCCTTTATACCTTTTTACATTTCTTTCAATTTTTATATATTTATGATAATTTAAGAAAATATTACTTTCCATTTCAATATTTTCAAATAATTTGTTAAAACTTGGCACAGCATATTTATTGACATATCAATTTATGAAATGTCAAATACATTTTATTTTATTCTACAAACTTTATTTTACTTTTTTCAATAACATGAACATCGCTTTAAAATTAAATTTTTCTGCAACTTTCAATAATTTATTTTTTCGCATTAAAATAATATGAAAAATATTTTCTTGCAAAGAATTTATAATTAAATTTATACATCTATTAAAGTTTAATTTTTTATCATATTATTTAAAACATTACAAAAAATTATCTTTTAATATTTCAAATGGAGCTTTTTACGCAGGTTGATGAATAATTTTTAAATATCAATACATTAAAAATATGTTTCTAATTAAAATCTTATTTACCAGTTTTTAAAATCTAAAAATTTAAATTCCCATTTTAATTAGTGAAGTTACTATTATCAAATTCAATCTAAGGAATTGAATGTTAATTTATTTTTTATAGATCTCCTTTTTTATCATGTTATTAGCATAATTATTTTATACTGCCCATTTATTTTTAAGAATAAATTTACAGTTTCATAATAAGTTAGTCACATCTGTCTAGTTTAAAAATGATGTTAATGTCTTTTATAAAATGTTGCTTGAAAAATTTTAAATAATTGCTCATATGGCAAGAAAGTTTACATTCTGTTTTTCTCAAACATTCTTGTGACTCGATTTTTTGATTGTTTGGATTTTCATTCATTAATTGATTCTTAAGAGGTAGTTAATTATTCAAAGTTATCAGAGTATTCATTTGAAAATACCACTTAAAAATATATTTCCACGTTACAAGATTTTCTCACAAACAATGATATAGGCTTTGATCTCGTGTGATATATGAATTCTTTTTAATGAACATTTTCTCCTTCGTAGCAATAATTATGTACAAACATTATAATACTTTATAGAATGATTATCTGAAACAGACTGCCATCTATATGTGAACATTGATACTAAAATTTGATGGATTAGAGTTTTGAATATATTTCGCGTGTAGTTTTAAATTTGAAATGTTTTTCATCCCAATGCATCATAGGAAAAACATATGTGTATAAATTATAACTATATTCAAATAAATCTTTGTAAATATATACAATTAATGGAATTTGATTTTTCCAAGAAATGTAAATATAACTTAATAATAACTTAATTAAATTAATTATTACTACTTATTTCAACACTTTCATCAACTACATGAGATTATTCGTTACTAATTATAAGTGCTTGTGATTTATTTCTTGTGACGAACTTTTTTATACTTATCAATACTATATTTCAAAATATTATCTTATGCAAAACTGCATAAAATCTTAAAAATTTTAAGAAACATTGTAGAACTTTTAGGAAAAGTAATTTAAAATGTAGCATAGAAAATTTTACTGCGCAATTTCATTTATAAATACTGTTTCAAAAATGTAATATTGAACTTATTTTATTGTATTGGGATTAGAATTGGATTTAAATTCACTAGTCAGTGAAATCAAACTGTTAAAGTTTTACAGATTAACTATCAGTTAAAACAACAATAATTTCATATAAAAACTTCTTCAGTAGCTATAAATGTTTTAACGAATCGATCAACTCTTTGTATAACAATTTCTAATATCTAAGTTGTCACAGGTGGCCAGCTATTGATCGCACAATGATGAAACCATCTGAAAATTCTAAAATCACGATGAATTAAAGATATATAAAAAAAAATAAGTTTTAAATTTAATAATTATCATATTTTCACAAAAAGTACATTTTGCTTACATTTTATATATATTTAGGTTGTTTATTTTTTAATAAAAAATATTATCCGGATAATACGTTATTTTTAAACATTAATTGTTTTACTCACGACGAAATGGCAAATAAAAATGATTCTTCATTTATTAAACATTGGCAGAGTTTTTCATTTAGAAATTCCGAAGAAATTAAATTAGAAATTCCGAAGAATTTCTAAATCTTTTTGTAACAATTAAAAAAAAAACTAGTTATATTCGAAAAATATTGAAATATAATTGAAAAGGTGTTGAGCGAAACTACAAAATATGAAAAATGACACATAGCAAATAACTATGTAAAATGCATGATTCTTATTATTCTTCCTATAAATTTACATTTTATTAAGAATTGCATAGATGCATGTCAGTTATAAGAAGTTTTTAAAAAATAGCATGATCGAAAAAGACGAAAGAGTAACAGACATTAATTATAATTGATAATGCAAATTTAAATAACTGAAAGGTATTTTATAAGACATTATATATATATAAGACATTAAGCCACATAATTACTAGCAAATATGTTTCTATATATCAAAATGGTCATATACTTCTTTTCAGCAAATTAAATAATCTAATTATATTTAATTTTCTTAACTTTAGCAAAAAAATAAAGACCTGCAAATAATCATTATATTCATTAAGACTATTAATTCCCAATTTCGTGGTTTCATGTTTGATGTTGGCAATTCCTTTTAATAATTTTCTCTGATTCACTGAAAAGTATTTAGCTATTGCAAATCTTTTATTTTTCCGCAATTTTTTTTGTTTTAAATTTTTTCTCAATTTTGTTATATTTTTCCGTTTGAAAATACTGAAAATCTGGGTTTTGAATGCCTTAAAAATAAACTGAATTTTTCAAAAACAAATCCTGTAGATTCCTGAAATTATTTTGTGAATTTCCAAAATGTATTCGCAAAAAAATACAGTCATTGAATACAGCGAAAAGATTCCTCCAGAAAAAAAGCTATTTATTTTTTCTAGATACGGTGCCAATTATATTTGAATGATTTCTAGTACACAAATCTTTCCTGTAATAAAACTAATAGTTTACATCTCCTTTTTCATCTACTGGTACATCCTTCCTAAATTTTAAGTGACAAATTATGATTAACGTTTCATGTAAAGAGAAGATATAAATGGTACTTTTTTAATTTGTAATCGTAAGAGTTATTTTTTGCTAAAATTATTTCTACTTTGCAACTTTATACTGCATGCAAAGTATAAATGACACTTTAACTTCAATACAACTAAATTATTTTTTAAGATAGTTATGTAAAGAACATTTACAGTAATTTTAACAACGATGGAGTATTAAATTTAACTTGAGTGTAAATATAAATATTTTATTTAAAATTAGATTATGATGGTTATATGTGGAAGAATCTAAAACTTTTATTATGCAATATTTTCATAAATATAAGTAAATAAAAATATTTGAATTAAATTAAAGTTTAAAGATATATTGACAAATGGAATGCTTTAAAGAGTAATTACTTAAAATCTTTTATTCACATAAAACTTATTATTTATGAAAATGAATGCTTTCATTCAATGCTATACTTGCAGGTACGAAATAGATGATTACACAGGTCAAGGTGATTTTTTTTCAGAAGAAAATTATAAATAGTGATTCTAATATAACTTTATATACTGAATTCAAATTTGCAATCAGATTCATCAGGCAATGTTTTTTTGAATGCCATTTTTATTTTCTTCAGTTCTTGTATTTTGAGGACAAATTATCCCAGAATAATTGACACCAATTAGATTAATGATAATGACGAAACGTGTTCTAAGAAATTTTATATATCCCTACTTATTTTTTTAACTTACTAGCTATTCTCTTGTTTTAACAAGCAAATGTGCATGTGTGTGCCACTGAAGTAATACTCACTACTATTTCAAAACAGCAGTCAGTGTTAAAATAGTGGTAATTATTTCAATAACAATTGTTATAATTTTGATTTAAATTGTTTCAAGGACAATATTATCAATACTCCTGAGACTCCAAAAGAACCACTTGAAACATGAGTGGTGAAAAAAGTACTACACCAGTAACTGATCCAAACAACAGCATCAACTTTTTTAAAATTTATATTTAGTTCTTATGATTTTCTGGTCGAATTAAAAACGCAAGAACTCAAAGACACTGGCACAATTAGAAACAATAAAACAGCTTCTTACCCTTTAATGCCTGGTAAGATATTAGAAAGAAAGAATCTTCATTCTTATGACTACTATTTCGACGAAAAGAACGAAATAACTGTAGTTAAATGGAAAAATAAGAAATGTGTAACAACAGCGACAAAATTTGATTATATAGAGCCTTTAATCCAAGTTTCAAGACATCAAAAAGGATTGAAAGCAAAATACCAAATTTTACAACTTAATACTGTTCACCAGTATGACAAAAATATGGGTGGAGTCGACCAGCATAAATGGCTCTTAGAAAAACACACAATTCAGATCCGTGGAAAGAAATGATACTGTACAATCTTTACTAGAGTTATCAACATGGCTATCGTAAGTGCGTATATTCTGTTTAATTTAACAAATTGCGAAAAGAAAAGTATGAAAGACATCCGAAGATATATCCCCGTTGCGTACCTTAAACGGGGATTAATTTCTAAGAAATGCATTAGAAGACCTCTGATGATCTCATTAAGTTTAAACGTAATAGATTCTCTGTGCATTTAGATAGAAAATACCATGTTATAAGAAAAAGAAAAAACTAAAGAAGATGACAGTTTCAAAAATGTAAGGGTAGACCTCTTACGTTTTGTACAAAATATTATGTAATCGTTTGTTTGAATGTTTTTCATTATATCACACTTAACTTTTATAAATTGCCTGTTTAAAATTGTAACTAAGTAAATTTAGATCAATAAAATAGTATTTTCTCTTTTAAATCCTATTAATTGTTTTTAAAATCACAAAAGTTTCATTTTTCCGCCTAAATTTGTACTTTTTTAAGTATAAAACCACAAGGAAAGTTACTTGGTCTCTTACTACCATAAACGTTCAGCGATCTAATAGATGATCTGTTATTTCAGCTGCTAAATACGGAAAATGGGAACAACTTTATAATTAATCTATTTATGATCTATGAAATGCAATTTAAAAATATTTTGAAAATTTCGATTTTTTAAATAATTTGCCGCGTTAACAGGTTAGTAGTTTCCATACAAGTATTTTTAATTCTTCTACACATTAAACTGGTGCTGAGGAAAAAGATTGTAAGAGCTAAGGACAAAATTTCTACTTCCTTTATGCATTTGAAATCTAAATTTCTTATACTAAGTGATTCAAAAATGAGGAAAGGAATGACAATATGACAATTTTGATTAATATATATATATATATATATATATATATATATATATATATATATATATCTGCTAAAAATGTTTTTATTAGTGGAGTAAATGATATTGCTATTCATATATCAAATAAAATATAATACTACTATTTTAAAATCCTATGGTGAAAATTAAGTTTAATATATTCACAAAGTAAACTAGTTAAAGAATAGTTTACAGTTGAGTTTATAATTAGGTGAAATATTAATTTATTTATTATTTTCCAATAATTTTTCAGCATAATTTTTGTATTTCCTTTAATTTCTGATCAAAGCTTTTATATACACAAACTTTTCAGTAAAGCATCCTCAGAATCTCAAAGTAATAATATAATATGTATTTATTACTAACGATATTTTTATCAATTTTTGAAATTTTAACTTGAGTTTATACTTACATTGAAGAATATTTCACTATAAAATGAATTTTGATAAATATGGAAAAATATTATGCAGGAAATTTATACTTAATATTATTTATTTATATGTATCATAAGCTACGATGCAACAAAGATTGCTTCTTTATAAATTATCTAATAATACAGATAATGAATTAACTTCTACATTTTTAAATTTGTTTTGATATAGTAAAGTGTTATCAAAAATTTAATACTGTATGTTTTTTATACCCCTAAAGTTATTTGCGAATAAATATTAACCATAGCAATATCAATTCCTAATACAAAGAAAAATTATCAAATGTAAACGGGATTTTTATTGGTTGCAATATATTTATTCTGAACACTTAAAGGAATAAACATAGTATCTTTATTATGAATATATAAAAGTAACAAGTACATTACAAAGAAGTTAATGAAATTTGTATTTTATTTCATTATTTTACAACTTCTTTAAAGTATGTTGCTAGGAAATAAATGCGTAAAGCTTCTCTTTCTAAAAAAATGCTTAGTTGTCTTCTCAACGATACACTCACAACATTTCGTCACGCAATACTGTCTGCCGTAAAAATTAAAATTTCGAGCATTGTTTTTGTTTAATCTCGTGACACAATGAATTAAGATTTGTAACGGGTCTATGTCTTTGCAATCATAATTTTTCTAGATTTGAATACATTTTTGTTTAAGTGTTCTGAATCTGAGATTTATTTAAAAATCTTTCAATCCATAATTAGATTGATTTACGTTTTGAAATGGAAATGTGCATGAGAATAATTTTAGATAAAAATATGTTTCTGTATGAAACAAAATTTGTTCCAAGCGAAATAATAACATTCTTTCTTTATTGAATTGTTTCTTTTATTTGATAGTAAAATAAAAGATTTATTAAACAATGTATAGCTTCAAAATTAATGCATCCTAATATTTATTTATTTTTATTTTTTTTATTTTTTAGGGATTTTAATGTTTAGAATACGGTGTTATTTTGATATCTAAGAAATGAGGAAGTTTTCTCATGATTTATTTCAAATAATTTTTAATTTAAATAATATTTTTATTCTTAATCATATTTCTTAAAAATGGAATGCTATGTGTTTTCTTTGCACAAAATATTTTTAAAGACTTATCGTCTTACTTAATGACTTGAACGGATTTTAGTTCTAATTTCATCTTTAAAAATGTAGTTTTTAGTTTTAAAGCTTTTAATGTCCATTGTTTTTTCTACAATAGACCAATTTAAAAAATTTTGGTTATTTATTTGCAAATACTTTGATATAGAAAAACGAAAAATGAACAGTGCTTAATAAACATACTTTAAAATTTTTACCATATGATTTACGAAAATTTTTCAAAATATGTTTTGAAACTTGTTTGTTCTTGCTTTAATTAAATTTATGTGTATGTTTTATAAATAGAGCACATTAAAAGTAGAACATTTTGATGATGTTACTAGAAGTTTTCATAGCAAATTTTTAAAATATAGATGCTGAATTTTTATATATATAATTTTTAAATATAGATTCATGTGTAAAGTTTACCCTGTAAATTAATTACATCTCATAAGCAAAAACGTTTTTAGCAGTCACATTTTAAAACATTATAAATTTGTTGCTTCCATGCAAAAAAGCTTTAGTTTTTCTTCATAGAAGCAACATATTTTTATGCAGTTTGTTTATAAAATTTAGCTCCCATAAAAATTTCCTCTTTTTGCAAACCATATACGAAAAGAATACTTTATTTTTATTCTCCTAACATTAAACATTTAGGTATATAATATAGAAAAAAATGAAGATTAAGTGAAAGAAAAAATATAATTTCATATTAATTTTTATATGTCTAATTAATTTTTAAAGTTGAAAAAATAAAGTTTTGAATAAAATAATAAATATAAGATCATTTAAGAGAATTATCTCTTAGTTTAAAGAATTATATTAAAAGGGACAATTTCAAATTCAATTAATCTATTTTTTAATGCAATTTTATTTAAAAGATTTGAACGATCAATTACATGTTATTTCAGAGGATAAAAAATCTTCCCGAGAACCTCAATAGATATTATGAAGATTTAATTTCAATTATTAATTAAATAAAAATGTAGTAATACAATAAAATTGTGTTAATGTTTGTGAAATATTTCATAAATGCAAATATTAGACTTAAATAATAATATATAAGACTTAAAGATATAAAGATAATAAGATTAAAGATAATTATATATTAGACTTAAAGATCTAATCATTTAAGGAAAACATTTGTTTATAATTCAATACAAATAAATAAATTTGATTGAAATAATGAACAATAAATTATGTTTTTAAATAATTGAGTATTTTAAATATTTAAAAATACGAAGAAAAGCTAATTATTTACAATCTGTTATTCTTTTTATCATTTAAAATAATTTACCTTGTTTTTTACTACAAAATGTCAGGACATTTACGTAAGTTGGTTTTACATTTTACTATACATTTTTTAGAGAGCTGTTCAAATTTTTTCTAAAATAGACACAATAAAGTTTTTCTTCATAAAATACAATTACATAACTGCTGGTAATTCTTACTTTCAGCATCAAAAGCTCTATTGATGTGGCTATATCTTCTATAGATAACGCATTGAAACCCTTCAGTCAAAATCCTTGACATTGGAAATATTTTCAGAAAAATATTGCTCTTATAAATACTATATAAAAGTATAACCTATTTTTTTACTAGGAAATATTTGACTTTTTGCTTTAAGAATATAAGTTTCTAAATAAATTACTTTAGTATAATTTATTTTTTTATCTTGAAATTTGCATTATAAAAAATTTTTCATATATTTATAAACATAATTAATTTCTAAAAGTTATTAGCTAAAATCTAACACACATTGATTTGCAATAGTTATTTGCAAATTAAACAATAAACAACTATATAAACTAAGCAATAGGATTAGAAATATTATACTCTATTGACATGATTTCAAAATGCACTGAAATATTTACTCAGAATGTCTAAAACAAGTACGTTAAACATTCCTAATTATCCATAGTTTTCTTGCATTTTGTAATATTTTGTAACATACACGTAACATGTTCACATTATTGTTTAATTATATACATTTTATTACATGTTTCATTAAAATATTCATAGCTTTTACAAAATGTGTACTAAATAACTCTAAACAACTAATCTGTTTATTGATTTTGCCATGGAAACACATACCCCTTGCTTCAATTTATTTTAATTCAACATAAAATTTAGTAAACATATCATGATGAGAAATTTCTCTAATTACAATGGAATTCTGTTCTTATTGCATGTTAGGTTTTTCTTATTATTCTCTGAGATTGAACTTTGTTTATAGATATTTTCAATTGATTCATTTTTAGGTATCATGTATATTTTATTAAGTCAGTTGTATTGTGCGCGGAAGTTCTATTGATTTCAGGAAACGCAAATTGCTAAAGGCAAATAACTTTAAATTTCAAATAAGTCACATGCTTTGCTTACCTTTTATCTATTGCTTGTATCTTTCAATTTGTTTTCTTGCACCCTTAAAACTGTTGCTTCGTCATATTTTTTTATCAATAATTTTTATTTATATATTTTCAAGACATAAATAATTTTGATAAAATTTACAAACATTCTTTTTAACTATTAATGAGTAGAAAAGTCCTTATTTCAAGTTTTTAACTACTATAAATAAATTTATTTAATTTAATAAAATGGTAATCATTGCAAATATTTCTCTTTATCAGGTAATATTCATTTTGCTGATAGAAATATACATCAGCGATGAGATAATTATTTGTAATTTGTTACATAATTCGGCTTAAGTTTAATATCTTTCGTAAAATAAGAATATTTATCGATAAAAAACGATGCAAATTTTATCTTTTACAATTATTTTTAAAATCATAATTGCAATTCTAAATAATTTCTTATTTAAGTCTTTTTTGAGCTTAATTTGCATATTAGAGAATTTCATTCAATTTTGTTTATTCATTTATTATTATTATTTTTTCAACAAAATCTTGAATTTCATTAAGGCTGTGTGTTTACAAAGCACAATTAATATTTAGATATTAATTTATTAATTAATTTCCAGGCATCATATTTAATTGTATAATTTATTTTAATAAATTTCCTTTCTATTAAATTTTTGAATATTTTATCAATGACTGTTTTTTATCAATGAGAGAACTCTGTAGTTTTCTTACATTGTAATTTTAAAATTTCGATTACATGTTTTGTGTTTTACTTGACTGAAAACTTCATCATCTCCTTTTTTTAAATTTCTATACCTACATGAATATCCCATAGCTGATCTATTACTTTTAAGAAAATCACTAAGAAATCACAATTCATGATTAAACTATAAAATAAAAATAATTATAAAGCAATTTGGAAGCTTTTGTAATCAAAAGCGTATTTTAAACTATATTTAACTATATTGTATACATTATTTTTTAAAATTGGTTCCATTAGAAGGAATATGTATGTATATTTATGTCACAATTCTTTATTTGTTAAAATAGAAAAGTGTAATCTTTTATTAACAGACTTATTTCCATATTAAGAAATAGATAAATAAAAAAAAGATGACCGCTTATACGCAAAAGAAACGAACTAATTTAATAAATTTTGTGTCATTCCTTATTTTGAAAGATCTTTTAGTTGAAATGAATGATTCTGTCGAACTATTTTGTAATTGGAATCACTTGGTCATGAGTCCTATTTTGACTAATGAAAAATTTAGAATTCCAAATGTAATATTTCTCACACTTCAATAACTTTTAGAATGAATAAGAGAAATTTTCAGAAGAGGAACAGTTTCCTTACTAAATGTATTACTTAATGTATCTATTGAATCTACCTATTTCCAAAGAATGTAATATTTAAAACTAATATCTGAAAAAGATCATAGGGTTAAAGTATCTTCTTAATAAAGACTTGATGTTTTAACTATAAGTTTTACTTATTCCATTAGTATCGAGCATATTATTTTATTTTCGATAATAAGTGGGTGTCCACAACATTTTTAAGTTAACGTTGCCTTGTCATCTTTAATATAATTGTCAAGAAATACCAGGACTAGGGTTGCCTTTACTATTTTCGAATTGAGGTTGTGCTGAATTTCAAAGTTCTTACTTTAAAGATATTTAAATTATATAAAAGATACCTGAAAAAATTAGTCATTTCCCTTTATATTGTATTGGTATGTTTTAGCCTAGCTAAACAATTATTTTTGCATTTCTAATGTAATATCTTCTCTTAATTTAGAGGTCAAAGTTTTAAGGAGACCAATTGCTTATATAATTTTAAACCAAGTTTTCATAGTGCAGTTCCGTGACATTTTTGAATCATCCTTTTGAATTTCTAGAGTCTATGTAACATATTTTATCCCGCATTATTTGTTTTGAAACATACAGGTAAAGTATTTTAAAAAAATGTTCCTTCGTTGTATACATTCGATTGTTGTGGTTGACCATAATTCCTTAAGCAGATATTATATTTTTAAATTAATAAGTGGAATTTATTAATTTAATTGGCATGCATTTTTTCATAGTAACGCAATTATTTTCCTCATCTATATTAACTATGTACGATTTCAACTGCATGATTTTACTTGGTAAAATGTGGCGCTCACATTCTTGTGTAGGTGTCATTTAACGTTATATGAATCATAGAAACAACTAAAGGATTTATCACTAGATTATTTCATAGTTTCCAGATCGCGTAATAGGATATGGCTCTTTCGGAAAAGATATCACATATAAAGCCTCTTCATGAAAGGACAAAAATTAATGTTTAGTTTTCTATTGCATCTACAAAATGATTCTGTTATATGTTTCTTATTTTATCTTTCATCTATGAAATACGACTTATGAAAATTCCCCCTATTAGTTTAATTATATCTAACTTACACTAGTTACAAATATTTAAGGAAATATCAGAAAAATATCGATAACTCTCCCAAAAATAAGCCAATCGCAATGCAATTTCTATATGTTGGTAACTAAATAAAGCTGCATAACATGACTTATGCAAAATAATAGCTCTGCTGTCGGAATACGTTGTTTTCGAGAAGCATAAAAATGGGTGTCTCAGAACAAGGTGGCAATTGTTACTACCTGTTTGAGAGTCTGTCTGTGATTCATAGACTTTGGCAACAATTTGTAATCATTTATTTGGCATCTAAGAGGTTCAGCCAAAGACGGTTCCGCACTACTACGAATACTGATGACCAATATTTGACAATATGCTCACAAAAAAATAGAATCGCAATTACGGCTGTGAACTCAGATACCCCCCCCCTGCAAGTAACTGAAAGTTGGTATCCATCGTTTTCAAAAATATGATCTTTAAATGGGATGACCAGTCATTTGGTCCCAATAGGAGGGAATGTTTGCAATATACATGCCAACATGTCCACTGAACTTGCGAACAGTGTACAGATGTCACTTTACGGAAGAGTCCCGATTAAAGCTTAAAAGCAATGGTAGGTGCATATTTCCCTTGGATAGGACAATCGCTTTTATCTATCATACATACGGACTACACAGCATCTGTGTTTGTGGTGGTATCTCTTTTTGGGTGCAAGCATATATCTCTATGTCTTTTCCAGTGGAAATCTTAATGATCGTAACTATAGAGATGACATCCTGGATGCTTGCGTGACCTTATGCCAGGGAAATAAGTGATGCTATCGGCCACAGGAAGACAATGCTAGACCACACAAGGTGTATACTTGTCTTGAGCAGAAAACAATTGAGCGCATGCTGTGGCCAGATCGATCACCAGACCTTAACCCAATCAAGCACGTTTTTGATGCTTTAGGATGACGTTTGCTGCTCTCAATCTTTCTCCTAAGACCCTAGTCATGGTTGCAACTACTTTAGAAAAAGTACTTCCTATACAATTAAATAGACTGCATAACTGAGACCACCTCACCCCGCTGCAAGTGCTAAATTGCACATCTCGGAGGGATTATACTCCATATTAAAGGCACTTTTCCAATACCAAACTTACACTTCCCATTTGTTTATTGTATACACATGCTAATTTTTATACCACCGTAATCTTCTGGAGATTTCTTTTTATGCTATTCTATACCTTTTTATGTGTTGTACGATGTGTAAAACTTTCAGTATTTTTTTTTAAATAATCAGTATTTTTATTAAGTACATTTTACCATTTCTATCTATAAGAAGTTGCAGATAGCTCAAGTTTTTCTTAAATGTGACATCATCTGGTTATATCCTTTACTATAATGAACAAAACATTTTCGCCTAATTATTTTTTTAACCTCTGTGGAAGAAGAGTATCATGTTTCACATATTTCAAATCATTATTTATGTAAATAAATAAGTGAACAAACATTTTTAAGGAACGTATGCATTCCGTGGTAACGTATAATTTTAATGCAGAAATTTGTGGGACGATAATTTTACACTTTAAAATGATGTAGTTAAAAAACCAAATTAATTAAAAAAAGACTTGGTTATTTAATTTGTTGTATTTTATTTATTTATTTATTTTTATTTTATTTTTATTTTTTTTTTTTTTGTTTAAAAATATGAATTTGATCAAGTTTATGTTTAGTTTCCATATTCCTTAGAATAAATGTATCTTGGGTAAATGCATTTACCTGAGCAAAAGTCTCAAACAACGTTCAAAAATCACAATAAGATAATTCACTTCACTGAGGATATGAATCTAGAAATACTGAAGAACTAAATGTTAATCTCTGAAATGATGATATGTCTTCAGGGAAACTAATATTTCAAATAGGTTTCAATTCATGTATCTTTAGAATATATCTTTCTTCCAGTAAAATCATCAACTTTACTATTCAGCCAATTGTAAAGTTAATGATTTTACGGGAAAAAAGATAATTGTAATTGTTTATGTGAAAGTGCTATCAGCTTATTTTTATTATTGCCCAAACCATTAAAAAACAGAGCAATAGAATAATGTAATTCGTAATAATTTAATTAAATTTGTGTTTATTTAACAAATATTAAGAGTAAAATTAATTTTATTTGTAAGAATATGTATGTTTATTTAAATACAAAATGTTTTGTAAATTTCATGTGAAATATTTCAAAATTTCAGTTTTAATGTTTTATAGAATATAATGTTTTATAATGTTTAGTGCATACATATATTTTAGTATTTACATAAAAATTTTAATTACAGTGTATAAAAAGTTGCATATTAAATACTAGCTAATGTTATAGTAGCAGAAAAAATTCAAATTTTTAAATCAGTATACATAATAATATTACAGTTATAAAATTGCATTTGCTATTTTTTGTTATTAAATGACAAAGTATTACCTTATGTAGAAAATTTTGGATGAATTTTATAATATGAAACAAAATTTAACTAATATTTTGGCAGCAAAAAATTATATAGGATGATAGACAAGAATTGCTGAAAACTATTGCTAAATTTAAATTTAATTAAATTATAGAATTTATAACTGGTACTTAATTACATAAATCAGAAATGTATCTTAAATGTTGAAATCATTCTCATTTTTATAATTTGTATCAAATTTTATTTTGTAAATAGTTTTTCTTGTGAAGTAAAAATAATCAATTCCTTTAAATAATCAATATTCAAATTTGTAGCCAGACATACACATAAGTATATATATACGTTTGCAAACATACGTATACAATATTTTCTTGAAACAACAAGGTTATCTGCCTACAAACACTTTTTTCTTTAAGTGTGTGCTTAGTAATTTTTCCATACCTTATTTTAAATGAATTCACTTTTTTTTCTTTCAGTAATTTTTTTTTCTAGTATAGTATGTATAGATAAAACTCGCAACCTAAATATTT
This sequence comes from Latrodectus geometricus, assembly GCA_026290005.1. Classification (NCBI taxonomy): domain Eukaryota; kingdom Metazoa; phylum Arthropoda; class Arachnida; order Araneae; family Theridiidae; genus Latrodectus; species Latrodectus geometricus. The sequence goes on along the minus strand of JAPDSC010077710.1, from coordinate 80,902 downwards.
ATTATACATAAAAGTTTCAAGAGATTTTTGGAAAAGACTTCAGTGAACTTCACCGGAATTGCATTTGTTTTCCTAGAAATTAAGTGACGTAAACTTTTCATACCCTGAAGAGTTAATCTACCGTAGATCAAGTGGGCAAACGCGTCTCTAGGGGAAATGATTAATGAATATCTCGCTAAATCTAAGCCTACAACTCACAGGAGACTATCCTCGAAAGCACTTAAGTATTTCCTTTGTGTTTTCTCTTTCAACCGATCTAGGTACTGTTAAGGAACCAGTTTCTCTGAAGACGAAACTTTGAGTGAATGCATAGCTTATACAATTAGTTATATGATTTTAATCAAATTTTAATTAAAAACTGTTCATTAAAAGGGTAATGAGATTTTGATTAAATGACAATTTTCTTAACAGATTTAATTTTAGAAATTTACCTTTTTGAAATGATTTCAGTTTTTAGCTTAACGATATTTTACTATTCGGGCTTATAATTTTTGAATTTGTTCTTGAAATTCTTGAAAAAGAAATCATTTTTTCATACTAGATGTCAATTTGGTTACAAATAACCTAACTTCCTTGAGTTATTTCTAAAAGGCTTTTAATTAAAAATGAAAAATTCGGGTAATGAAGTTTATCCGAAGGCTTACATAAAATAAATATTTAAAAAAAAAAAGATTATTTTAATTTAGTATATTGTGTGCAAACAAAGAAGAGCTATTTTCTTGCAGGTAAACAGTAATTTTGTATCGTTACATAAAAATTATTTTGAAAGACAGAAATGGATTGAAAAAAAAATATTTTATGCTAGTTTATACTTTGTCAATAAATATGAAGTATATTTTCTGAATTCCTAATTTGTTTAGATTGCTTACAGATAAACTTAATCCTCAATTTATATCACGCATTCACAACATCACATTTGCAGTTTTAAAAGCAAAATGAATGTGAATGAAAACGTTACTTAAGACAACAAATATTATAATTTTCGAGATTGAAAATTTTGTATTTATATGTATCATTAGTATCACTATGCAAAATTAAAAAAAATTGGACAATAATTTTGTTATAAATGTATTAATTTATTCCCTACATATTTCGCATATTTATGTATTTCAAACTATTTTGGAATGTAAACTCATCACTATCATGAAAGAAGCTCTCCAATATTTGATTCTACCATTGAATAGATCAAGATTTGTTTTTATTGGGTACATATGTTAATTCAGTGTTTAAAAGTGTATTCCTAATTTTTAGCAACTTTATGACCAATTTGGAAATTTTATACAGTAACAAGAGAATTCTCTTTATTAAAAATGAAAATTTTCAAAAATTCTCGTATTTTTTTTTAATTAAGAGTATAGTTTCCAAAAGTAAATCTTAAATTAAAAGCAATTACCAAACAGAAGAGCCACAGATATCACCTGTTATCCACGTTGATGTTTTTGATCCTCGAGCCATTCGATTATTTTAAAATCAAGCAACGGTAGAGGATTAGCAAGAAAATCCTCAACCCCAGTTAAGTAATGTTAGTGTCCTCATCGTTGCAAAGAAGTGTTTCTTGGTAAAGTGGGTAATGTATATTTTTCATTTCTGGTAGGGCGAAATCAAACATTAAAACTACTTCCATTCTCTCAGCTAACAGATAAAGACACTAGTATTAAGTCAGTCTTCTACCCTTTGGTGCATTAGGCCGTGGACAACAGAGACTATCCCCCTTACCTTTTACCATATCCCCTGTTATATATAATATTGTCACGTAGAATAATTGGGAAATTTGAAACGAAAAGCTTTTAATTTAGCTCTGAATATTCTTTACAAAAATGAGAACTGAACTAAAATCTGATTTACTAGCTTTTTTATACAGTAACAGAAAGTTCTGGAACACCTTTCCAATAAATCAAAGAATTTTCTAGAATATAAATACACGCGAAATTAAACTCAAAAGTTTCTACACGCTTGAACTTAGACTAACTTGGTGAAATTCCGCTGCCATGACCACTATGCCTCAGGGACCTCGGCAGGAAAACGTTTTAAGTAGCATTGCTCCTTCCTTTGAAAGACAGCGTCCTGCTGTTCTTCTATTTACCCCCTCAATGTCTTTGATCTTGAACGTGTCTGTGGACCGGCGTATTAGATCTTCCCAGAAGAATTTTTGTATCCTTTTCACCTCATCTGTTCTCTGATGTTGTAGTATCGTATCTGGACCTGGTGCTTAATATTTTGGGTTGAAATAAGGCTTCATTCTAAGCACATGAATGATGTTTCTCTCCTTCCGGTGACGTGATGAGGGATCTTGCACCTCTTAGGTGACGTCGAATAATCGTCGCAACATCTTGTATGGTCCAAAGTATTTCTGAAGAAGCTAATCTGACAGGCCTTTTTTCCGAACAGGTAAGAAAACCCACACCAAATCTCCAGGTGAATAGGATACCACTCGATGCTTGGAGTCATAATGCTGACGGTCCCTTTCTTGTGCTTCTAATGTTCTTAGACTGGCTAGCTGCCTTGACTATTTGGTTTTTACTACAAGATACTTAGTATAGTCGTTCTCGACGTCAGAACAGAAGAGAAAAAGAGTTAAGCGCAGTTTCAGCTTCTCGACTATGCAGCAAATAAAAAGGTGTAAATCCTGTCACATCTTGCTTACAATGCTGTAAGGGAAAGTTAAGAATGGCATAATTTTATCCCATTTTTTCTGTTCTACATCTAAGTATATGGATAACATGTCACCCAGAGTCTTGTTGATTACATCACTGAAGTTTCCTATCTATATACTTCAAATTTAGTTACAGCCATGCTTACTTAACTCGACTCTAATTCTTGAAAATTTCAATAAATGTCCGGTAAGTACATTTCTATTTTTATGGAAATCAATGATAACAGAATACTTATATCAAGTTTGAATATCCCGAAAGCATTGATTCCATGTTATACTGTCATATATGAAATCTTGATAGATGTCAGCAACAATACTGCCCATTTTAAATCATAATGCTAGTAGGTCACAATTTGGTCTTTATAATACATTAGTGGCCACCGTAAATTAGTCCCCTGAAATAAACATGCAAATAATATCAAATTCACAACAGGCATTAACGGAGGTGAGCTATACAAATGATTGGAATTTCAGCGCAGACACACTTCACAGTGGCAGCAATCAAAACGCTATTTTAGGCTTGAAAATTTCAATGATTTCAAGTTCGACAATGGTGTTTTTCTCTCGTGGTTTCTTCAAAAAAATGATCAACCTCATAGAACACATTGATCATTATTTGATTAAGTATCCGAGTTCGACAGAGGAAGGATAGTGGCTTACCGAGATAATGGTTCCCCTGGACGATGCTCAACCACACGTGGCACCCACTGTCAACTTGTTCTTCGTCAATCACCAGATTGAATTGTTTTCCTGACTGGCTCGCTCTCCGGATGTTTTGATTATAGAAAAAATGTGGTCCAGGGTTGTTCAAAAATTGACTCAGATTATATTCCCAACTGTCACACCAGATCAATGCTGGTAATGTCTGGAAGTTGCTGCTTGGTCTGCTGTACCCCAAGTATAGATCCAAAGTTTCTTTGAATCAATGCCAAGAGGTGTAGCAGCGGTGATCTCCAACAATGACGACTACTGATTTTGGCAGGAACCACACTTCACAGAAGTTAATTATTTGATACTTGGTCAACATGTTACTAACAAAATAAATGTGTGATATTTCTTGTCTTTTTTGATGTTGCAATTTAGGGAGCCAGCAATGTAGTTTGTTTGTGCTGCTTAGTATTTCTCATTGTTTTATGGGGCACACAACAATACCACATTTTGACTAAACAGCATTCACAACTAAATTTCTTTACAGTATTTGCATTCAAACATAGTTGCCACTTTTAGTTTCTATGTTACATGAATGCTATATTACATAACACGGCATCATCTTCCAGTGTCAAAAATTTCATTTTTATTGCGTGTTACTTTTAGGCGTAGTTGTGTTCATTGGGAAATGCATATGTTTACTACTTTTAACATAATATAAAATTTCTTGTTTATTTAAATTAACTTAATTTCATAAATTTATTAGAGTGAGAAATTGTATTTTTAAAATAATGAAACCTATAAAAGTTAAAGTACCATAAAGCAGCTGTAATAAATTACTTATAAGAAATTTTATACCAACCAATATCATAAATATTGCATTATTAATTTTAATACTCATTTGAAAATTATTCTTTGTTGAATATCTTAAGTCATTAAACATAGATCAAGATTTCTGTAATCGAGGTTTGTGAAAATGTCTTTGGAATACAGTAATTAATCATTTCTCTGTATATCATATCCCATTCAGAATATGAACACATTTATATTTTTGTTTTCTACAAAGTTAGAAATTTTATTAATACTATAAACTGTAATAAAAATTAAAATATTAAAAACTTTTTTCTTTGATGTTTTTTTATTTTGATCTAAATATGTTTCAACTCACTGTGCTTAATTAAATTGAGTAGCTACTAATGTGAAATTTAGGTGCTTAAAATACAATACGTTATACATTTTTTAAGACTAAACTTTGTGTAGTTTTAACTTTCATCGGCTCAATGTATGAGTTAATTCAAGCATTTAAGCTTACACCAATATTTTAGATTCTAATTTATATAAATAAAATTCCTGTTATATATTTCAGACAAAATTATAAAATTTTGTCTCAGATTGAATTTGAAATGGATTCACCGAATGGAAGGAAATCAATCTCAGGATGGTTGATTCTTGGTAACATAAAATAATAACTAAATTTTTTTTGTAATTTTGTGTGATTACAGTGTTCGTAATTAATTTAGAACAGGTTTTATTCTGACTTCATCTCCCTGTAAATTTGTATAGGCGTTTCAAAAAAGATTCATGTAATTTGTTTACTTTTTAAAGTTGTCTTCTATCCCTTACCTCAGAAAGTAGGAAAATATTTATATAAACAGATTCCCTTTTCTTTTTACATTTCCAAAATGTAATTATTTTTTTTAAAAAAATATGACGCTTACTGACTTTTCGATTTAAAAAAAATTGGGAAACCTTCTTCAGTGAATACTTTTCATCTATTCTTATATATGATAGCATTGATTGATTGATTGACTGTGTGGGGAGACCCTGGACTGTACCATGTGGTTAACGGGTAAAGTCTTCCCCACACCTAGAGCCCCCTAGACCTCTAAGAGGTGCTTGGGAGCATCTGCATCGCTGCAATATTTAATATAAAAAAATAATAATAAAATAAATTAAAAAAACAATAGAAAACAATAGAAGCTAACAAATTGGAGGCAGATTGCCCTAGTTCAGGTAAAGGGGCTTCAAGTCCTAATTGGTTATATGCCATAACATTGGAGAGCATGAGGGGAAACAAAACCAAATTACAAGGTGAGGAGAAAAAGAAAGTCCGTGTATGCAGAATAACGCCCAAGTGGGCTGCCGGTTGGAAGCTGAGGAACAGAGGCGAGTTCTTTTGGGCTATCCTTGTATGTTGTTATTATTTTTGATGTTTAATGAATAGAACTACATTGTTTTAAGAAACTACTAATTAAAATATTTTGACTATATTTCCCATTATGTGTTAAACCGAAGAACTTCTTATTCTCATGTTTAAACTTCAGTCAGAAATGATATTTAAATATTCTTTGAGCATTTATTTATTTCATTGATTATGTTTGAATTTTGTTTATTAAATTAACAGAAAAAGCTTTCCTTTCAGTTGATAAATTAAGTATAAAATATTTTTTT
>JAPDSC010077710.1:15492-70150 GCA_026290005.1 Latrodectus geometricus | reverse complement strand
AAAAAGCTTTCCTTTCAGTTGATAAATTAAGTATAAAATATTTTTTTTAAAATTAAAACCTTTATGTGTTTTAAAAAATTAATATTTTCAGTCAGAAATGGTATTTAATTATTCTTTTGTTAATTGATTTTTTTTTGTCATCACATTAATTTAAGGATTAACTTTTGAGTCTAGACCTATTTTAAAACTTACAATATGTATTGTAAAAGTATGTAATTTTATTATTTAAGCTTTATATTTATGTATGTGATAAAATTTGATTTAAATTTTTAATTAGAATTTAATACCTTAATGCATTGAAATTTGCTTATTTTGATAAAAATCTAATTTCTGCTTCCATTACAAAATTATTAATTTGATGCTTCTATTTTCAATTAATTAGTATTTTCAATAAATTTAATATTTTCTTCTCATCTTTCTCTCTGGTAAAATTCAAATTAAGTAAATTGAACTCTAAATCAAAGGTAAATAGTATAAATTCCGTCAACCAGATGTAAAATGACTAAGTGGAATGTGTAAAAATGATTCCTTTAGTTATATCATTGTTATTATATTAGTTATAATATTGGTTATTTTATTAATTATTCATTGATTAGTTATTCATTGTATATCATTTCCATATTTGATATAATTGACTCGGGATTTATTGTGAGGGTGTACCGTTTTTTAACCTTATCTAATCGTATGCTTGTAACTTAACTCTCTTCTTAAACTGCTAAAATTTTATCGTATACATAATTATATATTATCAGTATTTTTTTTATATTAATATATATTTTAATCCCTCATCATTTTAAATATATAGGTATTTCAAACAAAATTTGAATATTTAAAAATTTTAATTTGGCTAGTTATGAAATTCAATACATTTATTAGATAAATTCTTTATTTTGCTTATCCATTTATTCATTTGAATGCATAGAGGTTCTGTAAACAAACAATTTGTTGAATATTACTTAGTTTTTCAAATCTTGCATTTGTTTTTTAAAATCAAGTTGATGTGTTTCCATATTTCTTGATTTGAAACACATAAATCTTTTAATATAATTATGTTTCTTCAATGTAAGTAAAAATAAATGCTTATTTAATTTTTTGAAGCAAATTAATTCAGATACACAAATTATACACATAAAAACATTATTGACATGTTAATTTTGTAAAATTAATTGTTAATTAAAAGAATTAAATATGCTTGATTTAAAACATATTTTTCTTTGCCTTACAAATTAAGCCAATGTTAAGAAACTTATTTATCGTATCACTCTCCAGGAAACTTTGCTATCTTTTATAAATAAAAAAATGAAATATCAAAGAAATTTAGAGGATATTGAATGTATCGCATAAAAAAATATTCCCCATTGAGTTTATCAGAGATATTTTAAAATAAATTTATCATTACAATAAACATGCGTTACAAATTATTTTCAGTTGTAGATGCAAAGCATACAAAAAATATGTTTTTATTTAGATCCTAAAATATTTTCTATGAAATATCCGATACATATGAAATAAAATAAATGCAAATTCGATTATAAATACATTTTTGTTCAGGCATATCCATTTTGCAAGAAAAGAAATTATACTATACCCAAAGTCGAAACATTTCCAAAGACACTAAAGCTTATGTTAAAGCAAATACCATGTATTTGTAGGACCAAAAGTAGTTTTATTTATTGAAACTTTACTAAGCTGGATTGAATACTGGAATCCTTACTCTTTTACAATACTGTATTTTATTGGTCTTCAATAATCTTATCAACATTTATTATTTTTTAATATAAAACCATAATTGATTTCTGTTTGCCAAAAATGAAACTGGGAAAGAATCGGTCGAGAAATAATCCGTAAGTTTTATTACTGTAGGTATTAATTTCTCTATATCTTTATAACACATGATTTATAATTAGAATGTTTTAACTTTGGATTTATTATAAAATTAATATTCAGGAAAACACTGTCTTTGTTTAATTAATTTCACAAATAAGCAGATAAATTTACTTATATAATGTATTGCAATTAAACAACAACAAAAAGAAAATGGTCTATTAAAATTTTAAATCTCCTAAGAAATAAGCATATGGAAAAAGTTTTTGAAACAATTGTATAATAGATGAAAATAAATTTGGAATAAATTTAAAGTGAAAATGTTTTTAAAAAACCTTATAATCTATTATTTTGAAAATAAACTACTGAAAAGCCAATAATTAACACAAAAAAAAATTGCTTTGCATGTTTTGAAACAAGATTGAGTATTTGCCCACGCCAAGCAGTAACTAAGAAAAAGCATATAAACAGAATATTTTAAGCATAGAAGACTTTTTCCTATGTTTAAATTTCAAAAACAATATACAAATTAAATTTATATATAAAGTTAAAATTCCATTTAAATTACAATCGTGTTTCTAACAAGGTATCCTTCAAATTGCTGAAACTAAATAAGAAAAATCCTTTAAGGAAATTTCTTCAAATCTATAAAATATATAAAAATAAAAATTAAGCAATACATTTTTTATTATTATTTTATTACTTTCTTCAGATTTTTCAATAAATATAATTGATGAAAAATATATTTTCTTTTCTTCAGAAATTAAAATTATAGATTTCCCTATATGATTAAGTGTGAATGTTAAGCTACATTTGCTTTATTTTTATTAAATTCTTCATATATAATCATAAATAATAATTTTCTTTTCAAATATCTGTTTAACTTAACATATTAAAATGTTTATTTTACTCAAAATTACACTTCTGCATACACAAAGAATAAATAAATAATTATTTCATTAACATCAATGTAATTTAATTAATAAAATACTATTGATTTCTTAAAGCTCCGTGTTTGTGTATCTTGAATCCTCAATATACATTCTCTATAGCAATAATTGTTAATCTATATCATTTAATGCGATGATATGTGTTTAATTATTTAAAATTGTATCATTTATTTAAATTTATAAAATTTTTAAAAATGAAAAGTCAAATTTATCGTATTTACAACTAATTACATTTCTAAAATCCAAATATTTTGTAACAAAATAATCATAAAAAATATCAAAGAAAATATATGCAGGTAATACAAATTTTTAATGTAAAATTATTTTTTCTGAGAAAAAAAAAGCTTCGTATCAGGTGAAAGCATATGAATTTACATGATAAATAAATTAAATTGTATTTTCCCGTACTCAATAATTAAGTGAAAAATCTTGATTTTAAATATTCGTATAAAAATTAATGTGAGATGAAAAAAACAATGCTATGTAGAGTATATTGATAATGAACAAGACCAATTTGTTCATTGCTAATGTTTAAACTCATGACTCAGACAGTTATATTAAAAGCATTTACAATTTAACAAAACGAACGCTAATGAGTAATAATTTTCTAAGAATGAATTTTTTTTTCTGAACATTCACCTATGTTCTGAATAAGCTTAATACCAAATAATTTATGTACAAGATAACCTATATGATGAATAAAAAATATAAGAAATAAGCATACAAGTTGAAAACTTTATGTCCAGAATCAAAGCACCTAAATGATAATGTCAAAGAGTGCAGCATTTTATAACATTAAAATACTGAAAAGTTAGCACTTAGACACTACACTTAGACTAAACGAAATGGGACCAAGTCGTCTTTAGCAATTATTCTAGATTCAATTTAATAAAGTAATGATTATCATGTTCATGTGGGGAGGTCTGATGGTGAAAGCCTCAATCATGCCTTCGCTTTACTCACCCATCGTTCCCACTGGTGGTAAAACGGTATGGGTGACATTGCTTTCCGTACACGGTCACTCACAATATTTATCCATTGTACAATGATAGCCCAGAAGTAAGTCTATGACATCCTTCAGTTATTAGAGTTGCGTTTTATAGAAGCGCTACCAGGAGCCATTTTTCCACAAGACAATGTTTGGCTATACATAGCAAGGATGACACAATACTGCCATTACCATATCATCACCCTTCCCTGGCCTGCTCTATCCCAAGATTTATTACCAATCGAGCATATTTGGGACCATTTTTGATGGCAAGTTGGACACTCTATGAATTTTTTTGAACAAAAGGCCCATTTACAGAAAATGTGGAACGAGATGTCTTAAAATATCATATGGAACTTGTATCCCTTATTGCCCGATCGTATAACATTGGGAATTTGTGTTAGAGCTGGTCTAACAGAGTACTAAAATTTCCGTTCATTTGTACTTTTTCTGCAATAAATGATTCTTGTTCTTTAATTTTTTTATTAATTATCTAAATGAAAATTGTACTTCAATATGTAATATTTAAATTCAATTTTTGATTACTTTTTCTTTGTGGGAATAATTTTTATGGCGATGATTGTATTGTACTTTCGATAGCTAGTTTCTGCCAATTTCTTCTAATATTAGGATATAAATTCTCAAAATATGTATAACAAGAAATAAAACATTGGTCAAAGATAACATGAGAAAGTAAAAGATATATCTTTTTTCAAAAATAATTTTTAACTAACTTTGGTTATATTTGTAGACAAAAACTGCTTTTATATCATATGTATCAATATTATGTATTAGACTCTTACTGTACCTTTACTTTTTCTTTATTCTTTCAGCTCTCATGGCAAACTGTGATGAACTTTTTTGCAGGTGACAAGAATTCTATATGTTACTCGTTTTTAATTTGAAATAAAAATTTATTTTTTAATTTTTGTGGACACACTTTAACAATTTATTAATTTTATGTGAATGGTTACCGAAATTCTAATTTATTTAACTTGCGAAAGGTATTAAATGTTTTATAAATGTGTAAAATGTAGAGTTTTTCTTGTATTCCTTCAATCTATTAAAATAAGGAAAGCGATGTTTCTAGTATTTAAATTCAAGTTGATTTACTTAGAAAAAACTGTTCCACAGAAAACTTAAAATACACTATTGGCTTGATTTTATTAGAATTTTAAAAAAACAGTTTACAAATTTCATATTATCAGTCGTTTTTTGTTTCCTAAATGTTAATATACCTACCCAATGCTTCCAGTTAAAAAATGTATAATGATTCTTAATTTTATAAGTATTTTGCATTTAAACATTAATTTTTAAATAATGTTAGATCATTTTAAAGGAAACAGTATTTTAAGACAGTTAAAATTCTCACATCACACAATGAGAAGTCTATACAATTTTTACTGTTTGTGCAATATTTTCAATTATTTCTATGAGCTACATAAAAAGGAAATATTCCATTTACTAATCGTCGAACCAAATTTGCCGTGAAAACGTCAATTCATTTCTAAATATAGTTTGTGGTATTTTCATTGCAGTCAAGCGCATATTTTGAGTTGTCATGGCAAATCGATCCTCATCTCACTTTGATTAATTTTACATACTTAACACTGCACGACAACAGAATGTGAATTCTGATCCATAATCAGCTGTCATGATCCCAATTACTGGAATACGTTAGATAAAGGTGATTCAGAATTAACAATCAAAAGTGGTGAATATAGTGTGCTGAATGAGGTCGTTATTCAGAAACTGGAATTTTCAATAATTTATTTGAATTTAATAATGGTTCTAAATGTAAATACTTACTTTTACCTTACTCTTTTCAGAAATTATTGATTATTAAGGTGTAGAACTTTCATAAGATATTTAAGAATTGTATTTTTATGTAAAAATTCACAAGCGTAAAGGAATGTATGGTATTTTACTAGCTTATTTTTTCTTAAATTTAAGTTTTAAACATCTGTTGTACTGTTTATTAAATTTGCTTATTTTTATGTGCATAACTCATAATTAATTTATTAAAATGTAAAATCAATATAGATTTTAAGGTAAGGAAACATTTTAAAAACTAACTAAAAACTAAGAGTAAAATTTAGTACATTTTAAGTTGTTTTTCTATGATTTATTTTGCAAATGTAAAATAAAAAGTTAAAGTTAAATAGTTTTTTTAAATCTAAGAAAAATAATAGGTACCTTCAAAATTATGACAGTAATTTCAGTGCTTTCAAATAGATTTTAATAATTAACAGATTTATGTAGTCATTTATTTTAATTTTATAATTTTTACATTTAATGATAATTTTAATTTCATTTTTGGTTTTTGAAATTTAATTTTTAAAAGTGTATTCAACTTGGGTCTTATATATTTTGTGAAACATTATGAAAGCGTTTAAATATTGTTAGGAAATACACAAATAAATATCTATTACAATATTGTTTTATAAATTTTGTTTATCAGTAGGAAATATAATATTTGGTATTTAAAAGAAATGTTTAAAATACAGGAATAATTAAAATTTCGAGAATTTTATTTTTATAAGTAAGCAAAGTTATAGTAGTTATGTTATTGTTAAAAAATAAATTTAAAGGAAAGGATATTATTAAAAAAAGTTATATCTAACAAAAAACTTAATTAATACTTTCGAACTTGAAAAACACGTTTCCCCACTTTGATCTAGCTCTGACAAACAATTAGACAACACAAACCGACTATTATCCACTAAACGTATTAATAATAGCCTTTTAATGTTAATAAAAAAGGGTATTATGAAAGTTTCTCCAAAAAAAGGATATTTTTAATATATTCCAAATTGAAAGACGTCATACTTCCACTATTTGGAGAAATTTATAAAATCATCCCTGGGTGAATTAAAAACTCAAAATGTTGTATACATAATTTCTATGTTTATTATTGGAGATAATATGTTGAAGAAAAAAACTTTAATATGAAATTTTTGTATTATGTTGTCAGTTAAAGTTTATTTAACAATGAAAAGATATTTTCATCTTGAGTATTTTATTAAAAAAATTAAAAAAAATTAAAACTTTAATTAAAATTAATATTCAAGTATATTGAAACATCATATTTTTTCAATATAATATTTGATTCAATTTTTTATCGCTAAAACGTTATACAATAATGTGCATATAAAACTTATTATGTACATTTAAATATTAGATATCTATATTTATTACGGCACGAATATGTTAAATTAACAGTAAATTTTGAAACAATCAAAACGTAGAAAATATTACAATACTGTGCTGTAAGAATTATAATTAAATTCTTTTTAATTTTAAAAAATTAGTTTTTCACTTTTAAAAATTTTCTTATAGCATATTAAACACTTATTAAGCAATTTGAATTTTAGCAATTTAATGATAAAAATTTCATTCAACAGGAACCGCAAGGAAAAAAATATCCATTTCTTCTTTAAAATCTATCGTATTGCTTTATATTATTTTGATGTCTGTGTGTTTATTTCTGGTTCCACTTAATTTTAATAAAGTTTTAAGTAAAAATTAGCTTTTTATTGAAAACTGAATCTTAAAAACTCTCCCATTATGCTCTTGTCATAACATACTTTTTCATATTTTTTTTTAAATACCTCTTTACTTAAAGATACCATTCATAAAATTATGACATGTGGAATTGATTTACAATTTTAATAAAATAGATTCAAGATAGAAATGTAATGCCTAATAAGATTCTTTAATATTAGGAGAACTCTTATACTTAACATAGTGATAGAAACATGGAAAACTGTTTACTCATTCAGTTTTATAACATATAATCCTTTTCACGTGTCATTTGTACATCACACATGCAGTTTTTATAGGTTATTAACTACAAATCCCACAATTAATATTTTAAAAATAATATTTTATTATAATTAAAATTTTCTGGCAAAATTCGAGAATAATATACAATTTAGAGATAATACACCAATTTTATTAACTTTGTATGATAAAAAGTATAAAAAATCCTATAAACTACTGCAGCAAAATAAATTAATATTTTGCACAATCAGCAATCAGTAAAACGTTTTTTTTTTTAATCACGTTTTAAAAATTATTTTATAAACTCTGAGAAATTAAAATAGCTCACAAATAATATCAGATTAATTCGTTTTTTTCACATCATGATACTCGATCATTTATTGTGTTGAAAGAATTTCAAATAATTATTTTGCAAAAGAATATTTCCATTTACTTTTAACAAATTGTTAACTACAGAAATTAATTGCAAAATAACTTCAATTGAAAGAACGCCCAATTTTGGAAATGTATGATATAAAATAATTTAAAGAGATATAAAAGATTTATTATTATGAGAAAAATAAATTTTTATTTTCTAGAAGATTATCTAGAAGATATTCAAATCACAAAAATGTATGGAAAGAAACATAAGAAAAAAAACGATTAATTTTTGGGTATTATGTTTCGATTAAAATTTTATGTTTTTTGTCCTAGTTTTTCTGTTTATTTTAAAGGGCATTTTTTTGAACAACATGCTTAAGTGTATATCATTTTATTCTTTTAAAAAAATATTTACATATTACTTCCTACGTTAACAAAATACTTTAAAATAAATTACATATTTTTTAAGAGCTAAATAAACTTTGAACTTTTAAAATTTGAAAAATTGATATAATTGGCTAATATGATTCAATTAGAAAGGTATACTGCTTTTAAAAAGCACAAGTTATTTATTTTATGATATCACTATTTATAAAAACATTTTTAAACACGTGTTTGTCTTGATTTTTTTTTTTTTAAATATCAATGTCCAAGTATATTGTAAGTAATATATGAGCAATTTATTCAAAAGTCAATTATATTATTTTGATATATTAAATACATTATTCATTTTATAATATTCTTTTAAAAACTTGGTTTGGAAAAAATGCTTTTGAGGAAAAAATGTTTCTTACTTTCAAAATTAAGGACTCCTATTTTATTATCCAGTCTTCTAATAAAATAAAATAATATATCATGTTGATATTATATTCTAACGCATGTGCTTATTTTGAAATAGAGTTAATATTTAAAATTTAATTAATACCATATCCTTTATTAAATAATAGCTGATTTTGTGATTTCTTTTACGTAAATTCTATATATTAGTTTGGGGTAAAAGTAATACATTATTTTTTCGGTAGACGTCTGTAGTGATCGCTATCTCGTGAGGTATCTATCAAACAATTTCAGATTTATGCTCGTTGGAAAGGTGACATTTGACACTAAAATATTCTCTTGCGGTTTTTTGTTTGATTCATTCAGTTACGAGTACAAGGTTTTAAAAATGGAAGACAACAAACAGAAAATTCGATACATTTTCGTTTTTCTCTTGTAACGGCGAAAAAGATAGCTAGGTTGCTAAAATTGTGAAAGGTGTTTATCGTCCTATATAAGACTGTATTGTAATTATGTACAATTTTTGTTTCGTCGATTCCGTTCAGGTATTTTTGATGTTAGAGATGCACCTCGCATGTGGATACAGCATCATCAAAAATGTCTATAAAATATCAAAAATGATCGAAGTTAACCGCATGTCAGCAGTCGTAACGCGCAAGACCTAAAAATCTACATGAAAGCTGTTTTAAACCTTTTTATAAAGTGAATCCAAAAGAAGTTACATAAAGTTCACGTAAAAATAATGGATTTCTTTTTCCCCAAACTAATATTTTAAAATCAAATCCTTTCTACGAGACAATATTTTCTGAAATATTACCAGAAGTATTATTGAGAATCATTTAAATATTATTAGCGACTAATACTATTTCAATTGAAGGAAATGTTTTAAACTTATTTTTTTTCTCCAATTAAGTTGAGCTGTATTTGACTTTTCAATTTAAATATGCACATAGGAATTGAAATTACTCCCATTGAGATCTCTACATTCACATCTGAAAGGTTGATCCCTTACAGTAAGCTAAAAAAGTTCAAATACATTTGAAATCTGACTTCTATTCATCGTATATCGGCAATTCCTCATTTTAATGTAAAGAAAATTGTGTTCATTTTATGTTAATTTCAAATTTTCCGTAGATAATCTGTAAATTTAAGATAAAGAATGCTTTCTATAATTCTAACATGCCACATGTCTGTTTTAACATATAGGTATAGGTTCTTCAAAAAAAAGTACATACAAATTTACTGCTTTTTCAAACATCAAAGAAAATATTTGGGTGTTTTTATTTCTCCTTGAAATTTAATTGGAATCAAAGTTAGTGTGCATATTATGTATAACAAATTAAAAATAAAATTTTAATTTTATATTTCACTATTTGTACAAGCATTGTAAAAATCTTTACTCATTATTTGAGTCATCACAAACGTAATTAACTCCATTCATTTTGTTTTTCTGAAAAATATGTCAAGTGCTATTTTTATGCATTTGAAATATTTTTATTTCACAAAATATGTTTTTTTTCCATTTAATTTCTAAACTTTTCAACGTTAATCACTAACATATTTTACAAATATTTTCAACATAATATTTTAAATTAATTTTTTACTTATCTTTTTTTATTCTCTCTTAGATATTTAGAGAAGATTATATCTTACTGTATAAAGTTTTTCATAAGTTTCTTTTTATAAGTATATTTCATGAAGAGCATTTTAAGCATTTTTGGTAGCTCTACATAAATATCAGTTTTTTTGTAACTACAAAGAAAGATTATCTGTGTATTTTTTATAAATATTTGTTGATTTCAATTAAATAAAATAATTAATAAAAAGCAATTATTTTGATCACTTGGCAAATATGTACTTCAAAGAGATTTGGAGCATATCTTCAACTAATGAATATATAATTTATATTCTTGAAATCATTTCAATATCCTTTAAATCTTATTAATATGATGAATTCAGTTTGCAAATTAATGCTTCCTGCATGCGTAATACATAACGTACGAAATTAATATAAATAATTATATTATGTTTGTAATACGTTTTTCTAAAAAAATACTCAATCTATCTAAATCAGGGGTCGCCAAAGTAGTCTATATAGACCCCTAGCGGTCTATTTAACAACAGTAGGGGTCTATCTGACCCAAGAGTCGAATGGGGGTCTATTGGGACTCAAAGGAAAAGCAGTTCTTAATACGCAAATCACAAATATCTAACTGTGTATGTAAAAGTATTTTTATAATTGACTTAATATTATAATCTTTATAGAAAATAAAATAATAAATCAGAAAACAATCTGCCCCTTTTTTCCTTGGCGTTTCAAAGTTCGTATATGGTTGAAGCCGGTTTCAATCACATTAATTCAATTTTAACTAAAAACAGAAATAAATTAAATGTGGATTTTTGAGGGAATTATTGGTGAAAATTAACTAATTTCGAACCCAATATAGCGAACCTTGCAAAGAAACACCAGGCACACTCATCTCATTAAGAAGTAAAAAATCTGTAGCTACTTACTGTTTTTGATTTATTAAATATTTAGACTAATATATAGTTTTATTTTAATTACCTGAAAATTACCTTTGTGGGGGGGTCTATGGAAATTTCTAAAAGTTATATAGGGGGCGATGATCAAAAAAGTTTGGCGACCCCTGATCTAAATGAATTATAATAAATACACATAAAAAATATTTTCTCTTTTGGCATAAGAATAGGTGTGAGAGAACACCTTACTAAAAGAATTATTTCACCTTATTAACAATTGGTTCTTGACTTTGAAGTATTTTTATGTCGGACCAAAATATTATTTAAGAAAACTGAACTTTGATTTAAAAATAAAAAGTTTCTTTTTTATATAGAATTTAACTTTTATAAATAGCCTGATAAATTAATAAACCTATATACCATAGGCACGAATTTAAATAAATTTCGAAATAAATTTCAGGATTATTAAATTTAAAATTAACTATTGTTAGTATTATTTTAGTAAAATTAATTAATGTATAAATTATTTTCAACTTATTTTTAAACTATAGAATAATAATTTTCTTAAAAAACATTTTAAAAGTGTGATATTTAAGTTTAATTACAAAAATTATGTTAAATCACTTAAGAGTTCCCACATACATTAATAAAAATAGCAAATCACATATACTTAAATAAAAAAAGGGTAGTGACAGTTTAATTTGAAAAACGATAGCTAAAAAATTGCTCAATCATTTTTAATTAGAAAATTTTTAATATGAAACAAAGTAAAATAAAAGAATTAAAATGTCATTATTGGATGTTAAATGAAGTGCATAGTCTTTTTTTTTTTTCTTTTTTAAAGGTACTCATTAATGAGCTTAGTATCTTTAGGGCTAACAACTGAACGTAGGATTTTAACATCAAAATATAAAAAAATGCGTAGATTTTGAAAAAAATTAGCAACAAGTTTTTAAACAAGTGCTAAAAATATTATGTACTTTCTGAAAAAAGTGTTTTTCTCTTGTTAATATGACAGCTCTTAAAATAAAGTTAGCTACAAAAAATAAAATTTTTTTGAATAGCATTTTTTCATATAGATTTTTTTATTAGTGCTACAGTTATTTCAAAGTTTCAAAAAATAAGTCTGTTAACGTTTCAATTTTTTTCAATATAAACATATTTTTATTTTTAATGTTGTTTGCATTTTTATAAAGTAAAGATTTTATGTAGTCTATCTTTCTTATAAATTAAATCTGTAAACATTATGGCCTTAAGCATATTAATGAGTAACTATTTAAACTTTTCTTCTTGATAAGAATTTGAAAGAAATGTTTATGTGTGAATCTCATTACACTGATATGACTTAATATTACAATATTACTTAACATATTCAACAGAGAAAGTCCTATAGTGAATCTGAGGATGTACTCAGATTATTACCAATGTCCAATATACTTTAAAATATTA
Source organism: Latrodectus geometricus (assembly GCA_026290005.1). Classification (NCBI taxonomy): domain Eukaryota; kingdom Metazoa; phylum Arthropoda; class Arachnida; order Araneae; family Theridiidae; genus Latrodectus; species Latrodectus geometricus. The sequence continues at coordinate 57,538 of JAPDSC010077710.1, read as the reverse complement.
AATATTGTGTAAGATGTAAACTTTAACCCTCTCACTGCGTATGTTATTTTATTATCAAATTAAGTTAAAAAAAATTGGGAATTTTTATTACATATTTCAAATCTACATATATTTTAGAGTTAAAATATATAAAAAAATTTATATAGAATTTTTTCAATATAGTATTTGATCATAAATAAAGATTTTCAGAATATTGAAAAATGAGGCCTGGAATATTTTACATTGCAATTTTGAACAACTGTTGAACGTTTTCAATGGAAAAAAATTTTCAGATTCATCTATATTCACATAAGAATCTGAGAAATAATCATCTTTTTGGATATAACTATCTTCAATATATTTGAAATAAAAGTCAGAAAAACTGTTATTGTAGTTAGAAATATAGAATTTTATGTCAGTTATATGTAAGGAATATATGTATATCACGAAAGAAACGCTTCCTGACACACATCTCTGAGCATTGAAAAGTCCATGCAAAATACTTCAAAAATTCATGTATATTTTGCAGAAATTGGGACAGCTATTTGTTATCCCACATCTAAATAAGCAATAGACATCCACAAAAGACGAAATAAAACCATGAATGGGGAAAGAGTGGTTTGCACAGTTAAATAGACGCCAGAAAATGTATCCTATCGCATATCTAAGATCCTATCGCAAATTTTGTAACTACAACCTTACCCGTGGAAATCACGAGATGCTCAGAGAGAAGATTAAAAAAGTATTTAATGAAAATAAAAAGTATGAATATTAAATAAGCTCAAATACGAAAAAACTATAAAAAAATCAAGTTTTTTTCAACTATTTTGATTTTTGGAAGAGACTTACTTAATCAATACCTATAAAGCATTTTTAACCTAGTAAAAACTTGATGCAAATTATTTGTGTAAAATAATTTACATAAAATATAAATATAATTGAAATCGTTAATGACATAACATAAACAGCACTTTCAAAAACTTAATATCAAGCTAAACAACATATTTGTTTTTGAATTTAAACACTTTATATTATTTTTTATTAAAATCAAAGATATAAGGTACTTGTTTATTTAAATTAAAAATTGATATTATTGAATTATATATATAGATAGATATATATAGTCCTTGATACAACATTCAATTATTTTTTTTTTTGATAAATAAAATTTTGTTGTGAGTAAACTGTCAAAAAGCAGTCTTAAAACAAAGGAGAAACAAATTTTCAAAAAATGTTTCCACTGATTCTCAAACTTGTTTGTTAGAAGTTAATATGTACTGATTCTATTAAAATATAAGAAAATTCTACAGTTATCTTATAATTTTTAGCAATCAAAAACTCAGTACGAATGCAACATTTTATCATTTTATTGTTATAAAAAAATATAAGTTAAAATATAACATAATATAAAACAAATTAACCCATAAAAATATAATAAAATTCAAAACAAATTAAACTGCTTGATTGCTTGAATATTCTATTTAAGAAAATTCAAATTGTGTGAGATGACGCGAAATCCAGCACGATGATTTTCAAATCACTTCACTTACTGCCTATATTTCTTCGAAAAAAATTTTAATATAATAGTATGTTTCAGTAATTTTGAGCTTTAAAATTTGCAAAGATGCTAATAAGTATCTTATTACTAAGTTTATAATACAGAAAATTGTTACAAAAGTATTTTTGTTCCTATTTACCTAGAGTTCCTAAAATCTAATGTCTCTTTTTAAGATATACGTATTTCAGAATTCACTTCAATGAAGAAATCTATCTTAAGCATTATAAGAGCTATAAAAATTTCTGAATTATTTTTATTTTTTGATAGTCTGTTTTAACCAAGCGCCATCCTATAGATAAGAACTTGATTCAATTTCTCTTTGAATGACTTTTTTCATTTTGAATATCTTTTGAAATATTTAACTTTCTACTACATTTCTTACCCTGTGATCTAATTAGTATATTTTGATTTCTTCTACCTAGATAAGCAATCATTCTGTTAATAGCATTCTGTTTACCTACCAATTCAGATTTAATAGATATCATTTCTACTGCGTTAAATGAAATATTCATTGTTATTTTCGTAATTAACTCTTTTTTCTAACTTTTATAACATAAGTCTACATAATGGGTTTTTATACAAAACAAAAATACTAGTATGTCTTTATTATTCAGAAGTCAGGTCCTAATGATTACTGGAATTAAAAATTCTAAAACCAGTCTTTCTTAAGTTACTAAATTAAATGAAGTATTCTACGAATTTCCCAGGCTTATCTAAGGCTATGTTTAGACATACTATCTGAAATTTCATTTAATCTCCACATGGAACTTTCCACGCAAAAGTTACAGAGAATTTGCATCTCCATAAAATTCAACGAATCATCATAAAAATTAAATACTAGAATCATGGCATTCAATGTTTTATATTCTTCTCACTTTTTTGATTTTTTTTTCAGAATTTAAGGAGACGAGTGCTATTGTACACGCTACTATTTGCCTTATAAGAACTGTTAACAATCTTTTGTTTATCATACCTTCATGAAATTATTTGCATGTAATTATAATATTTATATTTGATTAAGTGATCAAATTATTTCCATTTCTCTGCTTTGCTTACAGAGTTTTGATTATATTCAGGCTAGAAGACGATAGTTCAGTTCTTTCAATTATTATAGAACTGAATATATATTTTACAGGACTTAAAAAGTACATTAATGGTAGTTCAGAATTTTGTAAAAGATTATTTCAAGTACATATGCACTTTGATTAAAAAAATGTCCTTTGAAGAATAGAAAAAAATAAGCAATTGTAATTTTGAAGTTGATATATCACTTATTCTATTATAATAAAGTTTGAATTTTTAATACGTCTTGTACATTATATTTTTATACTTAAATTACATAGATGTGCTTTGAGTATTATTTTGCAATATCTTTATTAAAGGATTTCCTTCTTACTGCTACTTAAAGGATTCAGAAAAAAGTTTCCTTCATTTGTTGGTTGGAATCTGTGGAATTTATTTTCAACTGATACATTAAGTTATGCAAGTTATTTAGAATTATTTCAGCATATATTAACATTGTTAGTATGAATGATCAGCATAAAGGAACATCATATACTTACGCACCAAATACAATAATCATTAAATTTAAAATTGAAATAAATTATTGGGATTAATAATTTACGTATGATAGTAACATTCTATGAACCTCACCTTTACATAAAGAAACGCTCATCAAAGAATTATGTCTCTGGTCAATTGTGCATACAGATACTGAAACTTGGCATTATAAATATGAAAACAATTCACGAAAATTACTTTCGGCTGAATAGATTCACTTTTAGTTTAATGACGATGAAAGATATAGAGCATTCGCTTGAGTAAAGAAGATGGTTAAATATATGCACATCTCATTACTAAATAGTCACGAAATCAAACGATAACGCCAAAGAACAGAATCTTAATCAATCAAACAGCCATGGCATTGTTTGATGGTTCATTATTTTGATTCAATTTATTCAATATTTAAATCAATATATGTAATTCCTTAGTTGATTAAACCATTTCAGTATAGTAATTTAATATTTATATAATTTAAATAAAACAAAATGACAAGTATTAGTCAGATATCTATGTCACATTTTATTTTACATTTACTGTGCAAATTTTACAGATGTATGTTCACATTCTCGTATATCTTTCATAAATATTGCATATTTTGTATACTTAAGTAAAAATGTATGTAACAAATAAGTGGCTCTATTGAACAACAAATTTCAAAACAATATGAAATTTAAAAACTAACAGCACAATTAGTGAATCTCGTCATCTTTTGAATATATGTGAATAGTTTATTGAAACATACAAATTCATAACATTTATTTTGTAAATAAAATTGAACTAATAGGACGGACTCGTAAAAATATAATTTCAATGCAGTTACTTAAAAAAATACAATGCATGGGGACAATATAAATCGTTAAATACTCCATCATGTATAAATAATTAAGAAATATTTGAAAAATATCTAAATTAATAATAAACTTAAATTTAAATGTAATAAATAAATTTCGTATTTCTATTTTCTTACATAAATCAATTTAATTGTACTTTTCGTTTTAAAAAATGTACAAAGCAGTTTAAATACATTAATGTGAAGAGACATCAATTTCTCAAATAAATGAAAATTTTTATGTGTGTACACAACTACGAATATTTTATTTTATACTTGATGACAGTATATATATATATATATATACATATAAATATATATATATCGATATATATATATATATTATTGTGCATGTTTAAACAATTGCAAATATACTTCAAAAGCCTTGAATGAAACCTAACATCTTAAGGTAGATAAGGAAAATTAAGCAATCTTCTATAATAATAAAAGCAAGTGTAATGTGTCTGTCCGTTTGTCTGACCGAGCTCTCCAGCCAAATTTATCGCACGCTGTCGTAGTGCAAACGACATAAAAGGAGCCGCAGAGGATACAGATGTTACTGTAAATACATTCTGTAACAATTCCTCTCGGCAGTAGTTTTGTAAAATATAAAAGAAAGGAAACATAAAAATTGTAATATAAAGAGACAAGGGCAATAAAGAAATAAAACTATATATTTCAAAGTGGCACCCGAAAAATGCACTTAAAGTTTATTGCAGTTTTCCATCCCAGGGTCCTTTTCCCCTTGGGATGTATGGGTGGTCCATATGAAATTAAAATATTCTCTTTTTGTTTGTGTGTGGCCAATCAAGGGTTTTGGAGGGGAGATTTCTGACCATTCCCTGGAAGCCTAACACCGATGAGATACAAGAAAATATCCAATAGAAGAAAATGGGAGGAGATATGAGTGCAATAAAAGTTAAGGAGTTGAAGATGGAGAAGTATTCAGATTCAGTATTCAGATTCTGATTCAGATTTCAGAATTCTCAGATGATGATATGATAGAACTACAACAACAACAATAAAATAAAGGAGTTGAACCGAGGAAGACGCTAAGCCTCCGACGAGGGATATGGATTGAGACCTATGTGACCCCGATTAGATATGGGAGAACCAAGAATTCGATGAGATAGAAATATAGTTCCCCGATGATAGAGTGAAATTGGTGGAGAGGTGAAGCAGACTTACCCAAATGAGAGACATGGAACAGACGGGGTGATACTGGAGCAATGCGATGATGAAAGGAGAGCCTAAAGAAAGTGTATCAGCAACTGTACTGACCTACCAAGGGAAATTCGCTACACAAAGGGGGTGAGTCATTTTAATCTCTTCTTCAGGACCCACTGGCCGCACAATGTTTTATAAATATGCTTTTATATGTTGATAAGATATTTAATCTTTAAATATAAACTGTAAATATTTAAATGTAAATAGTAGTCCAATAAAATTACATTATTATTATTATTATTTAAATTGTGTCATTCTAATATATTCTCATTTAATCTCCACTATTTCTAAGAACCTGGGTAACTCGGTTTTTTTTCCTATTATCACCGAGTCTAACTACAACAAATTGGTGCCGTGACTATTTTTCAATTTTGATACCTAGGACATATATTTGGTACCGTGGCTCTTTTGCAATTTCAATACCTTGTACAATAATTTGATGTCGAGACTGTTGTTTTTAAACTTTGTACTTAGGAAATTATTTTGATACTGTGTGTTATTTAAAATTAAATATTATAAAGCCGGTACTTTAAAAAAAAAAAAAAAAAAAAAAATTTTTTGTTTGTATTGTCCTTAAATTTGGTATCATTGAAGAAAATTTTGAAGGAAGAAATAATTGGAGTTAGAGAACTTTTAGAATAATTTTGAGAAACGAATTAAGAGTTAATAATTCTGAAATTATAAATGAATAAATTTTAAACGTAAAATATTGAATGCTTGGATAACTGTAATTTAAAAGTATTTTAAAAGATAGAATATATGGGTACAATATTCAACAAATATTATGAATATATATATGTATGAGACTGTTGAAGAGTATAATAAATATGTATATATAATGATACAAATTATAAATAATATTGATAAAAGTATTGGTTATACAATTGTTTGTTAAATATCTGTGAGTAACAATTCAAGTAAATATTTATTATTGTAGTAGTATATGCATATGTATAGTATACTTTAAAAAAAAAAAAAAAAAAAAAAGTTACAATATTTAGATATTCAATATTATTGTAATTATTTGAATGATTAATATGCCTAGATATAGAGTTCAGAATTTAGATCCTAATCTCGATGATAATAGTACACATTCGCAAGCTAATATGGCAATGATTCAATTAATATCAAATTTCGAAGGTGATAAAGAATCGTGCGAATTTTGGTTTAACCAATTCGAAAGTGTAGCTTCATTGGCAAACTGGGGTGATTTTGAAAAAATTACAATTTTAAAATCCAAATTGATAGGCGCAGCGAAGAGATTTTTGATTGAAGATATTCAATTACAAAGAGAAACCTCTTTTGAAAATATAAAAGAAAAATTTTTAGAGCATTTTAGTGAAAAGCAATCGTTAATTGAATCAAATTTACAGTTATCAACTACGCAAATGTTTGAGCAGGAATCAGTAAAGACGTTTGCTGAACGTATCAGGCGAGCAGGTAGTCGCTTTATCGGTGTTTCCCAGATTATCAACAGAGAAAGTAAAGATATGTTTGATAAATTACTCCTATCGAGATTTATTGAGGGTCTTCTCCCAGAATTACAAAAAGAAGTCATTTTGAAAAATCCCCAAACATTTGAAGAGGCTGTGAAACTTGCCAGTGATGTGCAACATGCAGCATCCCTTTATGTTAAGTTAAGAGTAAATTCAGTAAATTCGATAATTAAAGAAAAAACTGAAACCGCAAATAATATAAGGCATGGAAATGTTAATGTTGATAGGGAGAGACAATGTTTGTTTTGTGGAAAGGCAGGGCATTTTGCCGCAAATTGCTTTCATTTAAAGAAATTAAATGAAAATTTTTCAAAAATGAATTTCTCCAAAAAACAAGCGGAAAAACGTTATAGAAATAATAACGAAAATTTTAATTGGGGTAGTAGATTTACAAGTCCGAATCAGCGAAGGAGTGACAGATTTAGGGGGAATAGCAGAGCGTTAAACTCGAATGCGCAGGGCAGAAAATACGTAGCCAGTCAGCCAAGAACGGCGAAATTAGGGGTGGAGCGAAAATTCGAAAAGGAGAAAACTGCTCCCAAAGTAAGTAAACAAATAAATAGGAGGGGATGCAGTAGCGTAGAGGCGCTTTCTACGAACAATACACAAATCGGTGTAATAGTTGAGGAACAAAATAAATATAAGAAAAGCGATGTAATAAATTTAAATAGCGAGGCTCTTGATTTAACAACTAAACATAAGAATGAAATTATAAAAACTACAGGAATTTTAAATAATTCTATAAAATGTAATAAAAGGGACTTACCGATTGTAAGGGGAATTGTAGTGGACGAGTCGTTGAATGTGGGGGATGAATTTGAAGTGGAGGATCTGTCGGCGAGAATTCTATTGGATACTGGAGCCTCAGTGTCTCTGCTGTCCCAGCTGAAATACAATAAAATAAAACAGTATACAAAAGTTAAGAGCATTCCTAAGCAAATAAATATCGTCACAATTACCGGGGAAAAAATTCATTATAATGATTGTGTAGAAATGTCTTTTAAAATAGGTGGTAAAACTATAACAGATAACTTTTTCGTTACTAACCAAAAGTTTCCTCCGGATTATGATGTTATTTTAAGTTACAAAGCTATAAAAAGCGCTAATATATGCGTAAGCGGAAACAAAAATTATATAACTATTGATAAGGAAATAATTGGGTTAGAGGAAAATAAATTTGGATATAATGAAAATTGTAATATTTTGAAATGTATTAACAAAAATAGCGATAGTAAAAAAATCACAGGAGTAAAGGATTCCCGTGAAACAAATTCAGAGATGAAATATAGTGAATCATCACGAAAGAAGGGGGGATGTCAGGCAGCTGTTGGTCAAGCGGACCCCTTTTCGAGACAGGCGCCGGACATCACCGCACCAGCCAATCAACACCGAACAGAGAGCGTGTCGAGGGAGAAATTTGTGTCGAACATAAGGAATGAGCAAGTGATGGATTTGAAACAATTAAGTTTAGCAAATATTAGAGAAAAAGCGAAAGATGATGTAGAGATAAGTCGAATTACTGAAGGTTTAAATAGAGGTAAACTACCATTTAAACAGGAAATAAGTCGGTTTTATATAGACAAATCAACAGGTATACTTATGCATTTAGGGAAAATAAAAGGTAAAAAGGAATTACAACCCCAAATTATATTACCGAAAAGTTTACAGAAGTACGCCATTCAGACTTCCCATATGACTCATTTAGGAGCTGATAAAACTTATCAGGGCGTAATTAGTAAGTATTGGTGGCGAGGAATGTACGCACATGTCCGAAATTATGTGAATTCGTGTGAAACATGTGGAAAAGTTAAGCCAAACAGACAAAAGAAAAGAGAATTCGGGAATGTACCTATTCCAAATGAACCAGGCGAAATTTTAAGTGTAGATATTTGTGGACGTTTTGCGACAGGACACTATGTAATTAGTTGTATAGATAATTTTTCTCGGAGAATCGAACTATTTCCAGTAACGAATATAAAAACGGAAACAATAGTTCGAAAATTATTAAAATATATGTCCGCTTATGGTAAGGTCAAGTTTATATTTTCAGATAGAGGTGGCCAATTTACGGCAGAAATGCATAGAGAATTAAATCGACAGTTAAAGATTAGAAATTTATTTACTACTCCATATCATCCCGCTGCAAACGGTAAGGTGGAGCGAATTCATGGATCTCTTAAGAATACGTTACAGTCATTAGGCAATGAAATAGATTTTGAATTAGCGGTGAATTTACACGCTGCATTTTATAATAATTGTATACATCCAGCTACTGGATTTACTCCAAATCAGCTATTTTTCGGGAGAGATCTCAAGTTGCTAACGGATAATTGGGAAATAAACCCCCAGGCACAAAAATTTCTGAGTTATAATACATTTTATGAAAAAACTGTTCAAACATTTAATACATTTCAGAAAGAGGCTAAGGAAAATCTAATTAAAGCACAAACAACACAAAATTTAATACAAAAAAAGAAAGCGTGTTCTTCTAAGGTGAAAATAGGGGACACGGTATTTTTAGATGAATCGACACGTTTCCGTCGTCGTTTTACAGGACCTTTTCAGGTCATAAAGATTAATTCACCAAATGTGGTGACTATTGAATCAAGGTTTTCCCCAAGTATTTATACTAGAAAAGTAAATACAGCTCGACTGAAAATAATGAGCGAACGACGCTCACATTTATGCTAAGCATGAGTAAATACTTTTGCCCTACCGGAGGACAAAAGCGTCGGGAAAGGGTCAGTCCCTCTTAGCGGGAAGAAGGAACAATGGCGACGGGGTGAATACATGTCATGATGGAGAGGTCATAAACATAGGACACAATGAACAAAATTTATATAAGCCCTAAATTTACAATGGCAAAAGGATGTTAGAGAATTTAAGAAAAGGAAAGGAATAAATGGGTATACCTACATAAAGCCTGAAAAGAAAAAAGTTAATTTTTACTTTACCTCTGTTACACAGGCGAAACGGCGATTCTGACAGGGTGTTTCCAACAACAAAAAAGGAAATGGCTAATTTTTCCCCTTTCCTTCCTTCAAAAGTACTGGTCAACAAACCGGTTGTCCCACTCCAAACTGGACTTCTGGGTCCTGCGAGCGTAAGGGGGGGATTCCCCTAAGAACTCTCTTTTTCTCTCATCGTTGTTACGGGGAACAGGCGTTTTTTGCGCTTTTTAATTATTTATTGATAGTTCTCGATTTATTAAAGCAAATATTACTACGGCGTTTAAGAAACATTGTTAAAAAAATGAGAAAGTGAGAACTGTGGTGAAAAGCAGTTAAATAAAGCAGGAAAATTTTAAAATATTGATAATTGTATAATAGTTTAAAAAAAAAAAAAAAAAAAAGGACCAAATTAAAAATATCTCACGATTTAATAAAATATACATATGGATATACGTTGTTCACTGATATTTTTTTTTCACTTGTATTTGTATTTATTTTTTTTAATTTTACTTATTTTTGCTTTCTGTTAAATATATTTGGCCAGTGGAAATGAGAGAGATGACTCACTCGTAACTATGATTATATATAGATTTATATTTCTTGCATAGACGGTACTTAATTGATCTACAGTATTCTTATGGACTTATAAGAGAAATGTGAACTATTTGAGTATATAACATAAAAAAAATGAATATGTGCATTGTGATTCATGAACATTTACCGATTGTGCTGATATTTAACATGGACTGTAAATATCTTATATGTAAATTTTTTTATAATGAAATGTTTTTACTGTTTTATAGAATATGGAATGCTGATATGAATGCTTAAATCCAATGAACTGTATCTACTAAGATGATACTGTATAAATTGTAAGATTATTCATGTGAAATTTGATAAGTTGGTAAAATATTGTGAGACATGACGGTTGAAGGATTGGCTCTCAAATTCTATATGCCTGATAGTCTCATGATAACTTTTGATAAATTTTCTATTATTTACTCTTCATATATATATTTTGCTTAAATTGTTAAAAAAAAAAAAAACAAGTTTTTTTTTTTTTCTGTAAGTGGGGGAGGATTATGTCGTAGTGCAAACGACATAAAAGGAGCCGCAGAGGATACAGATGTTACTGTAAATACATTCTGTAACAATTCCTCTCGGCAGTAGTTTTGTAAAATATAAAAGAAAGGAAACATAAAAATTGTAATATAAAGAGACAAGGGCAATAAAGAAATAAAACTATATATTTCAAAGTGGCACCCGAAAAATGCACTTAAAGTTTATTGCAGTTTTCCATCCCAGGGTCCTTTTCCCCTTGGGATGTATGGGTGGTCCATATGAAATTAAAATATTCTCTTTTTGTTTGTGTGTGGCCAATCAAGGGTTTTGGAGGGGAGATTTCTGACCATTCCCTGGAAGCCTAACACCGATGAGATACAAGAAAATATCCAATAGAAGAAAATGGGAGGAGATATGAGTGCAATAAAAGTTAAGGAGTTGAAGATGGAGAAGTATTCAGATTCAGTATTCAGATTCTGATTCAGATTTCAGAATTCTCAGATGATGATATGATAGAACTACAACAACAACAATAAAATAAAGGAGTTGAACCGAGGAAGACGCTAAGCCTCCGACGAGGGATATGGATTGAGACCTATGTGACCCCGATTAGATATGGGAGAACCAAGAATTCGATGAAATAGAAATATAGTTCCCCGATGATAGAGTGAAATTGGTGGAGAGGTGAAGCAGACTTACCCAAATGAGAGACATGGAGCAGACGGGGTGATACTGGAGCAATGCGATGATGAAAGGAGAGCCTAAAGAAAGTGTATCAGCAACTGTACTGACCTACCAAGGGGGATGCACTATAAAGGGGGTGAGTCATTTTAATCTCTTCTTCAGGACCCACTGGCCGCACAATGTTTTATAAATATGCTTTTATATGTTGATAAGATATTTAATCTTTAAATATAAACTGTAAATATTTAAATGTAAATAGTAGTCCAATAAAATTACATTATTAATATTATTATTTAAATTGTGTCATTCTAATATATTCTCATTTAATCTCCACTATTTCTAAGAACCTGGGTAACTCGGTTTTTTTTCCTATTATCACCGAGTCTAACTACAACACACGCAGGGACCTGGAATTTTTTACACGGAAGCACAAGGGGGCTGGCCACCAGACCTCGAAGCCCGATTTTCGATTTTTGAATTAGAAAAATTTTAAAAAAAATTATTTATAAAACTTCTTCTCGAGATCGCTGCTCGCCGATAGCTGATTCCGGGGTTATAGATAGATAATAAAAGCAAGTGTAATGTGTCTGTCTGTCTGTCCATTTGAAATTTGTTCGTTACCAATGTCAAATTATGGTAAAACTATACTTTAAGGTGGCCCCTTGGCAAACATGGCGATTTTTGTTTGGCTATCGTTTTTATTGGCGATTTTTGTTGGCACAGACAATGAATTCCCCTGTTGCTATCGGAATATGATTGGGGTTTGCCCGGCTTGGCGATCAATCGCGATTACAACTTTGCGAGAATCAAAGAGGCACCATAAAGTATATTCCTAATTTGAATGTTGTTAGCTTGGTTGTTTAAAAATGCCGCCATTTCCCCAATTTTTACATGATTGTTATTAACTGGAAAAAAAGAAATAAAAGTTTCATTCATTTAATGTCGCTGAATTCGGATAACTATTCCCTTTTTGACTAAAAATTTAGTCAAAGGCAACCTCTATGATTATAATGATTTCTTTTACTGAAATTCGGAAAGTTTTCATTTTCGCACTGACAATATGAAATAACTTTAATTTGAATCGAAGTTGATCTATAACGTAGTAAGTTTCATTGAATATAAATTAATGTTTTGATTGCTATCAATATTAAATCCGACATCAATTTTGAAACATGGAATATTATTGTATTAGTCTGCAATAATATAAACATGTAAGAAGTACAACAGCGGTAAGTTATGATAGGAACCATTTTCCTATTAACTGAGAAACTAGCGCCCTCTATTCCAAACTTTACAGAAATTTCTAGACGTTTCCAGAAGTAAAAATTGTTACAGTTATTTAAAACTGTAAAGGCTGGTTTGAACATCCACGTGAGAAGGTGCTACGTGGATATGATACGCGAGTGAAGTGAGACAATTTGCAGAATTTCACATTCTAATTTTGATTTGATAAGCTGCGTTACTGCATAGTTTACTTAAAGCAAAAAATTCATCACATATTTTCATTTGAGTATTTAATTCCCGTGGGAGAAGAAATGGATCCTAAAAAGCCTGAAGAAAAACCTGGTGAGAAAAAACCCGGACAGCCTGATGATAAAGGAGGAAAACCAGGAGAAAAGAAACCTGGGGAAGAAAAAACTCCACCTACAAAGTAGAGGATCAGCTTTTATGGAAGAATAAAAAAAAAATGAAACCAAAATTATGAGTGAGTGATAAAATGTTATTATTTATGTTTTAGAGAATAACATATAATAATCAAGATGAAATCTTAATTTTGCATTTTAAAATTTGGACTTTACTTACCCTTATAATTTTTTCCGCCTTTAATAATTTCGGTTAATTCCCAGTGAACGGTACGCTCCTTATACGGTACGCATATATACAACGGTAATCTATAATAATAAAAGCAAGTGTAATGTGTCTGTCTGTCCATTTGTCTGACCGAGCTCTCCAGCCAAATCTATCGCACGCAGGGACCTGGAATTTTTTAGACGGAAGCACTAAGGGGCTGGCCACCAGACCTCGAAGCCCGATTTTCGATTTTTGAATTAGAAAAATTTTTAAAAAAATATTTATAAAACTTCTTCTCGAGATCGCTGCTCGCCGATAGCTGATTCCTGGGTTGTACCAGCTCCTTTTGAGAAACAATTCTGGCGATTATCTTTTGGAAAATTTTCCGTTTAAAATATTTAGGATATATTGTTCCTTTTTATCGACGGGGAATGTTGTGTGTGTGTGGGGGGGGGGGAAGAGAGAGAGACAGTCTACGTGTCCTACACTACTATTCCTGCGCTATTCACTTACCTGCATTTTCTAAATGCACGGGCAACGCCGGCGGGTACAGCTAGTCAAATATAAAACATCAATACAAATAATAGTGATTAAATAAAATTTAAATGGTGAAGAACAAAACTAACTTGAAGTTCTTATGATCCTGGATTAAAGTTTATAGTCAGCTTTTAATATGACAAAGACACATGTATTTTGTATTTATTTTGAAGTAAATGTGCGACAAAATGTTCAGCCTAATATTTTCTTATATAATGCTCCATGTAGTAATGTGTTTCAATAAACTAACGTTAAAAATCCAATATCTTAAAATATAACGAAAATTTTATAACACATCGTAAATTTAAAAATGGAGTTTTCTAGGAAACATAAAAATTTTATTTTAACAATTTTGAACAAATAACTAAATACACTACTGGACATTAAAATTGCTACACGAAGAAGGCGACAAGCTACAGACGTGAAATTTATATTATATGAAGAAGGTGCTGTGATATGTAAATGATTAGCTTTTCAGCTGATTCAGACAAAGCAAGCACCAGTAGCGACACCTACATTGTGTTTAAAAGAGGAAATTGTTCAGCCGGTTCCTCATAAAGATATTGCATTTGAACGTTGTTGCCTGGTGAAAGGTTGTTATAAAGCCTCGTGTAAGATGGAGAAAGGCGTACCAGCACGTTTCTGACTTTGATAAAGGTCGAATTGTAGCGTACCGGGATTGCGGTTTATCTTATCGCAGTATTGCTGCTCGCGTCGGTCGAGATCCAATGACTGTTAGCAGAATATGGAATCGATGGGTTCAGGACGGTAATACGGAACGCCACGCGGGATCTCAACGGCCACCTATCACTAGCAGTTGAGAAGACAGGCATATTATCCGCATGGCCGTAATGCAGTGTTTCTCAACCTTTTAGTATTCATGGCCCAATTTTCAATCATAATTTTCATCGCGCCCCCCCCCCTCCCCACCGCATACAATAAAATATATAAAATAATAATGTATTTTGAGTATTTTGGCGCTAAACCTACATTACAACCTTAATATTAAACTTTACAAATTACCAAGAATACTGAAATTTATTGACATTTTGCAACACCGATCCTCAGCATTAAAAAAACAAGAATCCTATGCTTTTTTATTGCTCTTGCGTCCCGCCGTGTCGGGCATTCTCAAGTTTCGATTTGTCTGGAATTTGTCTGGTGAGCAAAAAATTAAGCTAGGAGCGTGCGCTGATGTGAACAAATGTTTTCTCATAGGGAGAAGGAGAAAGTGCTATGATGCCAATTTCAATTCCAGACAATCTCATTCGAGTTGATCCTTCTATCGCTAGTGAATCTATTCTGAACATGTATATTATATATATTTTCGTGTAATTGCAATTCACCATATTAAATATTCACGGCAGCAGACTTATGCAGAATCATGGATAAATTTTTAAGCGGGCGTAAGCGAGCATTAGACGATAGACAAGCATCAACAAGTACACAGATGAGCGTGGTTCCGAAAATAAAATCAAAAAAATATTCTCAAAAGTACTTAAATTTTGGGTTCACTAGTACTGAAGTAAATGAAAAAGAAAGGCCCCTGTGTATCATTTGCTCAAAAATGTTGGCGGCAGACACCATGAAACCTAATAAACTTAAACGACATTTGGAAATGCTTCATAGTGAGTACGTAAACAAACCCAGAGAATTCTTCGAATTAAAATTAAAATCATATGAAAAGCAAAAATCATTGTTTAAAAAAACTTTGTCTGTGAATGAAAAAGCTTCAATTGCCTCTTACAAAGTTTCATATAAAATATCCAGATGTAAAAACCTCACACCATTTGTGAAGAGCTTATTTTGCCAGCCGCTATTAATATTGTATAAATTATGTTTGGAGATAATTTTGCAAAACAAATGCAGTCTATACCTCTTTCAAATGATACTGTTGCCCGTCGAATTGCTGATATAACTGAAGATGTAGAGTGTCAGCTTTTGCCGAAGTTGAGTTACAAATTGTTTTCAATACAACTCGATGAGACAACAAATAGTAATAAAGATGCTCATTTCATTGCCTATGTTAGATTTTGTGATGATTTGTCAGTAGTAGAAGAATTACTTTTCTGCAAATTAATAGAACTCAAAGCAACAGCACTCGCTTTATTTGCTATCTTAAATGATATTATGAACGAGGCAAACATAGAATGGAAAAACTGCGTCGGAATATGCACGGATGGTGCTCGTTCTATGTCAGGAAGATTCCAAAGTATTCAAGCACTTGTGAAACAAAAATCGCCACAGTGCGTCTGGACACATTGCATGATCCACAGAGAAGCTTTGGCTTCCAAAGAAATGAGTCCTGGTTTGAATATTGTGTTAACTACGGTTGTAACCGTAGTAAATTATATAAAAATGAGACCCCTGAAATCAAGAATCTTTTCCGCACTTTGTAAAGACATGGGTGCAGTACATTCAGCGTTATTATTTTATTGCGATGCAAGATGGTTATCACGAGGGAAATTTTTGCAACGTGTTTATGAATAAAGAGAAGAAATCGCCGTTTTCCTAGAAGAGGAAAACAGACCGGAAGCTGAGAATTTTCGTGATAGTTTATTTGTGTTGAAATTGAGCTACATGGTCAAAATATTCGAGAAATTAAATAACTTGAATCTTCAACTGCAAGGAGCAAATACACATATATTGGATACGAGTGATAAAGTTAATGCTTTTTGTAGGAAATTGGAATTGTGGAGAAGAAACTTAAAGCAAGAAAACTTAACAATGTTTGCAAATTTGAATGATTGTATTAAAACTTACAAGGCTGAAGAACAACATGTAAAAGTTGTTTTTGTAACCATTGAAAATCATTTAGCAATGCTAGCAAAGAATTTTAAAAAGTACTTTCTTGCTGACGACAAACTGATATCAAGTTACAAGTGGGTGAGGGATCCATTTCAAAATACTCCAGAAGGACTCTCAATCGAAGAGGAAGAAACCTTCATAGACTTCACGGCAAGCGGCGAAACCAAAAGACAATTTAGTAATAAATCACTCTTTGAATTTTGGGCAGGAGTGGATGATGAGTTTTCTGCTCTAAAAACTAGGGCATTTAGCATTCTACTACCATTTTCAACATCTTACCTTTGTGAAAATGGATTTTCTGCGGTGGCTTCTTTGAAGACAATATAGATCTCAGCTAAATATAGAAAAAGAACTGAGAGTGTCCATTTCTAATATTAAACCCTCCTTCGAAAAACTTTGCTCTGAAAAACAGGCCCAAGGAAGTCACTAATAATTATCAAATTTGTTTTTAATTTAGTAAGTTGTTTTAATTAAATAAGTTAATTATTAAATATGTCGAAATGTATTTTGTTTTGTATGTGTGTGTGTGTTCTTTCCTTTCAGTCACTTAATCAATTTTTTTTAAATAACATTTTCTC
Organism: Latrodectus geometricus; assembly: GCA_026290005.1. Classification (NCBI taxonomy): domain Eukaryota; kingdom Metazoa; phylum Arthropoda; class Arachnida; order Araneae; family Theridiidae; genus Latrodectus; species Latrodectus geometricus. The sequence continues at coordinate 40,475 of JAPDSC010077710.1, read as the reverse complement.
TTGGATATGCTTGCGCCCCCCTATTAGTGTGCTCGCGCCTCCCTAGGGGGTCGCGCCCCACAGGTTGAGAATCACTGCCGTAATGGATCATGCAACCACGATTCGAGCCGTGAGTCAAGAAACGGGGTCGTTTGGAAGACAACAAGTGTCTGCACAAACAGTTCGACGATGTTAGCAGCAGCATGGACTCTCAGCTCGGTGACCATGGCTGCGGCTTCCCTTGATGCTACGTCATAGACAAGAGCACCTTCAATAGTGTGATCAACGACGAACCTGGGCGCACGAATGGTGAGACGTCATCTTTTCAGATAAATCCAGGTTCTGTGTACAGCATCATGATGGTCGCATCCGTGTTTAGCGGCATCGTGGTGAACACACAATGGCAGCGTGCATTCGTCATCGTCATACTGGCCCATCACCTGGCGTGATGGTATGGGGTGCCATTGGATACACGTATCGGTCACCTCTTGTTCGTATTGACGGTGCTTTGAACAGTGCACGTTACATTTCTGGTGTGTTACGACCCTTGTCTCTACCCTTTATTCGAGCCCCGCAAAACTCTCGTTTCGGCAGGATAATGCCCGGCCGCATGTTGCCGGTATTGTACTGACCTTCCTTGATACGGAACATGTTCGGCTGTTGCCCTGGCACGCACGTTCTCCAAATCTTTCACCAATATAAAACGTCTGGTCAATGGTTGCCGAGCGACTGGCTCGTCAACAAACGCCAGTCACTACGGTTGATGAACTGTGGCATCGTTTTGAAGCTGCATGGGCATCTTTACCTGTACATGCAATTCAATCTCTGTTTGACTCAATGCCCAGGCGTATAACTGCTGTTAGTACTGCTAGAGGTCGTCGTTCTGGGTACTGATTTCTCAGGATCTATCCAGCCAAATTCTTTGAAAATTTAATCACTTGTTATTCCTAGTAAAATATATTTGTCCAATAAATATCATTTTGTTATCTGAATTTCTTCCTGGTGTAGCAATTTTAATGGTCAGTAGTGTATTAAAATTTAAAATAAAATTGCTTTTAAATTTCATAAATTGAAAGCATAAAATAATTACTGCCTAAAAACAAATATCTTAAGTGAAACTAAAAATGCTAGTCGATAAAGTTTATAAACATTTCATTTCATTTAAATGAAATAATGTGTTTTATAATTTCTTTATAAAAATACCTCACTTAAATATGTGACAAAAATAATATAGTATAAATTCTGTAACATTATTGGTTTGTTCCATAACGTTCCTTTTTTTAGTATTTTACTGTTTTGATAAATGTATTTCAAAATGAAAGAATTCTGATAAAATTCAAAATCATTCTAAGGAACAAGAATAGTTTCTAAAAATAAATTAAAGTTCTATTACCAAAAACACCAAATATTAATTATTATTTAGTTATTTCAGATGTTGATTTCATCTCATGGAAATCTTACTTTTTATACATCTTTGGCGAGCAAGAAATGCATATACAATCGTAACCATCAAATGTAATTTCGTATATACTGCTAATTCAATCCATTTTGAAAATTGTCCGCATATATATGTATGTGTACAATAAGATGTTTCATAAACTATTAAGAAAAGACTTTTGAAATGTTTATTTTTTACATTTATGTAGCAGTATTTGCATTTGACAAAATATTGCTAAAAGCAATTATGAAAATATCTTCAAATATACAAAGCCCCAATGCTTTAGTTTTCACATATTGAGAAAAGCTTCAGTATGATTTTCTAAAGATCTGCTAAAAAGTTTCAAGTATATAACTCAGTCTGACGTTTAATGTCACAAGGAGCCGAGGTATATAATAACACAGCTTCAATAACTGAATTGATTCATCCATCTTAATTTTGAGGTATCATTTGTAAAGCAACGTACTTGCTGTATTTCCTTCATTCTATGAAAGACATACTTTGTTATTTTTCGAGATAATAAGTCTCTTTTTGGAACCTAAGATAAAAGAAAATTGCTAAGCAATTAATCATATCAACCGCAATGGTTTATCACTAAAATTTTTTTGTGTAAGGAACTCTTTAGTTGAAAACAAATATTTATTTTGTGATTTTATTTTATGCTGGAAGTGTAAAAATATTTTAATAAACATAAAATGACATTAGAAATTAATCACCTAGTAACGAACTAAATTTTACCAGCATTACTTATTTTATGTATGCTAAAACAATTATTACATATTTTTCACTCTTACAATACATCCATAATTTTAGGATTGAGGAATACGTTGTCCTTTGAAGTTTTAAAACTAGCTTACGGTGAGCTCATTTAATTATGCACTTTTTCATCAAAAGTTACTGTCTATAAGATTTGGAATTTAAAAGTAGCTCTTTCTTCTAAAACTGAATTGTCTTTTAATTAGTTGCAACTCTTGATATCGGTTCGACATTCCGTGGATTCCTCTCCACACTCGAGACTAGAGGTTAGTAGTGGTTCAGAATTTATTTTGATAGACATGTCTAGAATCAATATTGCTGTGTAAAGCAATAATACTAGAATGAAAACCAAACACTAAGAACTACAATGTTGTCTTTCAGGCAAAATGTATTTTGAAATAAAATAGTTTCACAAGATTTATTAAAGAGTTTTTTGCTATAATTCCTGCATGTTATTTTATCTTTTTGAAAAAGTATATTAATGAATGATTATAAAACATAATTATGATACGATGATAATATATTTTGATACAAATTTATAGGCAATTGGTCAAACAAGCTTACAAAAGCAGATTTTATTAATGCTGAAACATGATCAGATATTACTTATTAACAGATAAATGGGAACAAAAGTGTTCAATCAATATAAATTGTTTTTGCCATATTAATCAATATAAAACTTTATATTTATTGGTCACTGTGCTTCAATCGTTGATACTAATGATTTTCATAAGTTAAAATATATTTTTTTAAACAAAACACATGTTATTCACATAATTTACATCTTTAAATCTATTTAAAAAATCTATTGACATAAAATTTTTAAAATATTCAACATGCTATGTGAGTAAGGTAAGTTTTTTGCATGAAATATTTAAAACTAACTAATTCACTATTTTATAAATACATTTTTAATAATATAAATGTATTTATATATAATTTACAAAGTTTCGAAGTTTGTACGCATTTATTTAAAATAATAAATTAATGCAAACACATAAAAATAATTTTAAATTATAGAGTTTTTGATTACAAAATTATACCACCAGGAAGGTATGCTGGATCGAATATCCAAACTGCATAGTAGATACAGTAGCAGTACTGCCAGAGGGACTGAAGCCTACATGGATCCATGCATTCGTTTTCATACGATACTGAATCTACAAACACTTTCAATGACATTTTATTTTAGACATAGAAAAATTTCATGGTTTAATAACATTTATATTATCTTAAAAAGGACTTGTGACGTAGATAAACATGGTATTTTTAATGGACTTAAGGTACCATTGAAAAACAAAACCATAATATACGGATTGAATTAATTTAACTATATTACAATTATATTATACTTCAGATATTCATAATGCAATATCGAGATATGACATTTTTACCTGCAATAACCTTTTGCATGTGAAGATATTGTAAAAACACAAAATAATTAAAAAATTGTATATTTGTACAAACTTTAATTGTTTTTCATTACTTTGGATATATATATATATATATATATATATATTAAAATTTGAATGTTTTAATTCTGTTTGTTAATTTTAAATCTGATTTATATTTTATTATGAAACAATTTATTTAAGGAAGTATTGAATTTTAACTTGACATCCATGTAAAAAAAAGTGTCTGGGTAGTGCTGTCGTGGTGGAACTCGGTATATATGAAAATCACCGAGCTAACCCAGGTTCTTAGATAATAGTGGAGACTTATTGAGAACCAATCAGAATGACACAGTTAAATAATAATACAATTTTATTATAATACTAAAATTTAAATATTTACATTTAACATTATTGATTACTTATCTTAAGAACATATAAATTTAATCAAAGCATATTTATAAAACATTGTGTGGCCAGGGTCCTGAGAAAGATATTAAAAAGACTCAACAACTTTATAGTGCACCCCCCTTGGTAGGTCAGTATAGTTGCTTCCCTTTTCTTAGGCTCTCCTTTCATCATCACATTGATCCAGCATTACCCGTGGATTGGTCTGTGCTTCACCTGTAGTCAATTTCTCTCTATCATCTGAGGACTCATCAGCTCCTTTCTATCTCATCGGATTCTTGGTTCTCCCATATCTCATCGGGATCTTAGGTTCAAACCCTCTATCTCGTCAGAGGCTTGGTGGCTTTTTCCTTGTTTCTTGTCGGAAGCATAATGGCTTTCAACTCATCTCTAACCTCGTCGAAGTTTCAATTCCTTAATTTTATAATCGTCTTCATTTCTCCTCCCATTTCTTCTATTGGCTATTTTCTTATCATAAAATGAATGCGTAATTTTTAGTCTTCCAGGAAATGGTCAGAAATCTCTTCTCCAAACCTTTGATTGGCCACACACAAACAAAAAAGAGAATATTTTTATATCATATGGACCCCCCATGCATCCCAAGGGGAAAAGGACCCTGGGATGGAAAACTGCAATAAACATTAAGTGCAGTTTTCGGGTGCCACTTTGAAATGTCTAGTTTTATTCCTTTATGACACTTGTCTCATTTTATTACAATTTTTATGTATTTCCTTTATACATTTTAAACACTACTGCTGAGAGTAATTGTTACTGATTCCATTGTACAATAAAACATCTGTTTTCTCTGCGGCTTCTTTTATGTCGTTTGCACTATGACAAATGCAATATTATTTTTCAGTTTTTACATTTGTGTTCTTCTCTCTGGCGATTACCCTCCAAATTTAATATTTACTATTTTATAGAGAAGTAAAAATCCAATTACTTTTGATGTTGTTAAACAAACCATTAAATTAACTTCGTAAATGACCACATTTTTTTAAAATAAATTTGCACAAGAGGCAAGTATGTCGTACTACTTGTTTAGTAAAATAGTTACTAACATTTTTGCTATTATCACAAAATACAAACATTTTATTTCATTTATTAAAATGTTGTAAATAATTCTGTTTGAAAAAAATTATAATATTGAAATTGTGTACTGGTAAATTCTGAAATCTAAACTTTTTTAATGTTTCTTTTTTAAATTAAAGTGAGTGATAAAAATAATTTCTTCTTTTATACATGCTCTTGAAAGAAAGAGAAATTTTATGATTAAAAGCTGTTATTTGAAAATATTTGAAGTTTTCCTGAACTGTCGAGCAATATGCTTGCGTTTGTGCAAGTTTATCATTTTTAAAGAAAATTTATTTAAAGAAAGAAAAATGAAAGCAAAAATTTTTATAACTTCTATAAATTGCTGTTGGAGCAGAAAAGGCTATTTACATTCTTGATGCTCAGGTGAAATGATTTTACCATGCATGGTTCTTTTTATATAAATTTTCAGTTCAAAATTGTTTTTTGATTACATTCTTAGTGTTTGCCTTTAGACATTCTCGTATTTATCAAGCTTTTATTTGTCTTTGAAATTTTAAACAATACATAAAATATTTATTTAAATTTAGTTCCATTAAAAATAAGATAACACAGAAAATATATCTAGACATTTTTACATTTTCCTAGGAAATTTAAAAGAAAAACGGCTTGATAAAAGGAAAATAATTAATGAAATTTCGTTATAAAAAACTAACTGCTTCGTAACTATTAGCAAGATTTGTTGAAGTTCAACTACTGTTTAGAAAGTAAGCCACCACAAATGCTTTTAGAAATATAATTTTCATTCTTTCATTGCTTAAAAAGCTTATTTTTGTGAAAATATATTTGAGTTTATATTTATTCATCTATGTTGAAAAATATCGTAAAATATACTATCAGTTCATATTCTAGTTGAAATGCTTAACTTTTTATACAAAAGCAAAAATATCAAAATATTTTGAAGTGAATAAATTCTAATTACATTATAAGTCTACGGTTTTTGTGTTCAATTATTAATTTATTAAATTCAAAAAACTTAGCGAATCTATCATTATTATTTTTATAATCTTGATGCTTATCTCAATCATTTATCGTATGGACAGTACACTTATTTCCATTTCTAAATTAAAAATTAGGGATTTTAATATCAAAATTAATATATTCCACAAAATGTGCTACTAAGAATTAGATTTTTTTACATTATTAGAAGAAATATTATCATCGCTTAATAACAAACAAAATTTGTTTGTTGTCCGAAACAAAGAGCAAATTAACCGTATAACATATCTATTTAAAACTAAAGAGGTAACTTGAATTTTTTCCGCAGGTTTCTTAAGTATTAAAGAAATTATAAAATAACATAAGAATAGCAATGAAAAACATTTTTCAAAGTATAAATATGGAAAAAGAAATTCATATAAGCTAAATTGTAGTATTATAGAATTATAGTGAGTAAGGAAACATATATAGAATAGTTCTATATATAACTTGAAAATAATGCAAATTTCTTTGTAGGAAAATCTAATCTAAAAATTAATTCATAAGAAAAATCAATAAAATTCTTTTAAATTCAATTTATTACATCTAAACTATACAAATATTTAAAATAATTTTTTTATGTAGAGGATTTTTTAAAAGAACTATATTGGGTGTTTTATGAATATCTTGCACAATATACACATTTTGCATAAACATTTTATTAAATATCTGTTAGCTGTCCATAACAATAGCACAATTCGCCTTTTTATTTAGCTTTATATAATTTGAATTTATTATTAAGGATATATAAGTTAGTCTCCAAAAGAGAAAAACAAAACGAAACCATTTTTGGGCATTTTATATATTTTATCAATTTTTCCCTTTCTTATTTCTTGTTTGTTGTATCTGGAAACTGAAAAGAATATCATTATTCATGAAATTATTAAAACATAAAGAAAACTTTACTTCTAAAATAAGGCACGCGAATTCAATTTATTTTCTTATTTATATTTCTATTTTTGGCAATAAAATTTTTATTAATAGTATTTTTCATAATTTAATATATATTTGTGTTAGAAACAATTACTTTAATACATTGGTTAACTGTAGAATTAGAAAGAAAACATTTGGCAATTTTTGTCATTATATAAAATTTTCTTTTCGAGATTACAGACCAATGTAAATTGTTTAGGTGAAAACCAATCTTGAAAGAAATAACTGTAAATTTCATTCTAACAAAATAGTGCAATTTATTGGGAATGAAAGAAAAACTGTTTGAAAAACAAGCGAGAAAAAAAAACAAACTTGCGAGGGATAGAAGATGTGATAATGAATCTTGGAACAGATTTATGCAGAAGATTCAGTCACGAAATTACCTTGAATGCTATTTTCAAATAAAAAAAGTATTCAAGAGAACATTCACATAATTTATTTCTCTTTTTATATTACCTGACTGCATACAGTGGCTTGAAACTTCTAATCCAATTTTTTTTATCCCATTTCAGGAGGGAAATCCTAAAACCTACGTCATTTGAAATTGTAGGTAGATAGATAATCGACTAATCTAACTTTTGATTTTTTTCTACATGCCTGACTATTACTCTCTAGAAATTTATTTTAAATGAAAAAAATTTTAAGGTTTTACAAATCTTTAGCTATTTGTCTCTAGAATTATACGTTAAATAAGAATATTTTAAACATAGTGGCTAATGATATCCATTCTTAGGAAATACTGTTTACTTAATTATAAATTTAAACTAAAGCATATCATCATACCCATGATTATATTCCTAATGATAAAGGAAGATTATATTCCTTAAATTTATCAAATTTATATGTATATCAATAATTTTTATAAAAACAAAAAAATTTAAACATTTTTAAACATTATTCTAGCTCAAATTTATTACGATATTAAACAAACAATTATATAATATTTTGTTTACAAGGGAGATGCTTTTTAATTTAATACCTATTTTTTATCAATTATGTTGATTATTATGAGAATTTGTAAATCCTTACCAAAATGTAAATGAAAATTTGGAAAATTTTTAATTCCGTATTCATTAACGCAATCAATAATTTAACAAAAAAGTAATCAGTAGAAAGATTTATCAACTACATATGCAATATAATTTTCGTCATTATTGAAGATATATGCTTAATAACCCTAATAACCAATGTGTACCTATTTAAATATACCCTGAACAATTACTATAAGAATGCAAAATATTAAAATCAATTAGAATTGAAATAATATTTTAACTGTATTATAGTTTAAATACACTTTAATTATTTTATAGGATCTTTTTGAATATATATATATATATATAAGTTATTGTAGCAATAGTGCTTATTTAGATAATAATTATTTGAAATGTCTTTCAATTACATAGGCATTGAAATACTTGCTTTGGAAACACATTCGTTTATGTTTCTCGTTCTTGAAACCTTTTTTTTTATTTTATCGATTCTTTGAGGACTAATTTGATAGATCCTCTATTTTGAAATACTATAGGTTCCCTATTACAAAACATGTAAAAAAACATGATTTCAAATTAAATTTTTAATGAAATTTTAGAGAAATCATTAATTTTATGCGTAATAGCAAAGATCAAATGATAATTTAAGATCATAAAAACATTCTTAATTATTATTTCTTTAAATTAGTTCTTAATCATAAAAATAAAAAAAAATTCGTTAAGTCAAAAAAATTATATGAAAATTTTTATTTTTTTAAATAATTTTTATTTTTTAAATCAAAACATATATTAATCATACTACTATAAGTAAAAAATAAAAATAATCTGAAAGGTGTATTTATAATAAAAAAAATATGAAATGGAAAAGCATTGTAATATAGTTCTCATGTTGTTCTTTATAAGGCTCAGCATTTAAATTTATTATATATTTTATTTCTGTATTGGGATTTTTTATGCTATTTAAACCAGTTAATTTTGTTTTTGAACTTCCTCTCTTGTTTGCCATTTTTATATCTATATTTAATTTTTTTATAATAAGGAAAATATGTGAAGAAAATTAATTTATTTCTATCAAAAGTTATTTCATGCGAAAAATTGTTTCACAATTTGTTTTAGGATGTTAAAAATTGTTTGCTCTTTTTTTCTCTAAAATTTATGTATATAATGAAGGTTTTAAATTATAATCATAAAATTTATAGTGTTTATTTATATTTTAATGTTCTTTCAATAGCAATAGAACTCACAGTTTTAATTCTTGTACTTAGCGATCTTATTTTGATAATTATTCAAACTAAGAAATTAAAAAAACTCAGTATTTTTTTACTTACTAAATACTTATAATGCTTAACTATAACATGAAATAACTGTATCATGACATAATGGAGGATTAATAATATATTTTTAAAAAATTCCATTTCCTATTCCTAAGCGAACTTAGTTGCCTAAGAAATACTTTCTTTCTCTTTCTTTCAAAGACACTATTCCTTTATTTGAAAACTTTTTGAGTTTACATTCTTAATAAACATTAGAAGTCATTTGGTTTATTTGGTTATAAGCAATTTTATCCTCAATAATTTTAAAAATGCTTGTTCATTGAATACTTAAAAAAGTTAACTTAATTAGAAAACCATGCATATTTTTGACCTTCAAATAGGAATAATTAATTGAAAGCATTTACGAGACATTTTTTAATTACATGACATAAGTGCATTTAATTATGAATTAATTTGCTTATACACATTTGCTTTGAAGCAGAAGTAACTTCATGTTTCTGTAAAAGTAGAAACATTATAACTTCTCTATTTAAGTTACAAGTAGAGTCTCTTTAAAATACCTGTTTACGATTTAGGATATATAAATATATATTTGTTGTCTATCTGCATATTTCTTTGTATTTAGACATGAGTTCGGCTTGACCAGTCTTCACAATTTAGAAAAATAGTAAAACAGAGGACTACCAATTCTTGGCATGCCTACTCAAATTAATTTCCTTTCACATTTCGTTTTCAGTGGACATATTATTTACATCTAAATTAAAATACCCAGCCACCTTTATTGGGCACGATGGATCAACCTCAACCAACCCATTGCAGCTATTACATAGTTTTGTCAATAAATGATTGATTACCACTTGCATTATATTTATTTCAAAACATTCCTTATTATTAATTTTTTACTACGCTGTTTGTTAATTAGTCATTACATAAAAATATTTACCTTCTTAAAAACTATGACGGCAGTAAACATTTTTATGTTTACAAAATAAAAACATTTGATCACAACTTTAAAAGAGAAACGAGTGTTTGAAAATGGGGTCCATAATGTTTATTATATAACTTAAATATCTTCTAATGGGGATTTTGTACATTTTAAGGTAATTTTTATACTGATTTAAAAAGAAATAGGCCAATGTAATGTATACAAAAAGACAAGGTCAAAAATTAAATATCTAGCTTTTTTAATCATGAGAATAATTAAATTATTTAAAAAAATTATTGAAAGATCTATTTTTAAGGAAGTTTGCTTACAATGTTATTGAGAACATTATTTTTTCATAAGGAATCAAAATTTGAAAACAACATTGTTAGTAATTCTAATGAAGTAGCTTATAATTTAACTTTTTTTCTCTTGTGAACTACATAATGTATAGCATGCAACTCGCATAAATAAAAACAAATGTCTAAATATTTATTCGTCAAAAAATTGTCAAAGTTTGAGCATTTAAATATTTCATAAAGAATTAATAGAATTTTATATCTTCAAAAACAATATACACCATGTCTTAAATTAACACATTATAAGGCCGTTGAAAGTGGGTTCCCCGTTAATTTTTTTAATTATTGAATGTTTTATGATTGGCTAAAGTTGGTAAACATGTGCCAAATTTACAAAACACATCTAGACTTTGCCGTTTGTACTCAACAAAAGCACACGAGAAGAAAACAAAATATGTTTGTTTAGCTTCCAATTTGGTTTTGATCCTAGTTTTTTAAAATTTAATGGAAAATAATGGGTGTAAAATCTTATATTTTTGAATACAAAATATGTAATTCGTAACTACTTTTATTGATTTTAATATTTGCAAACTATGTTTCCTAAATATGATAAAATGTGAAATATAAATTGCAAAACGAAAAATACTCTAACGTTGCATATCTCCTAAGGGCGTTGAGAAATACACTTCCCTTTCTACAAAAATGTTATTAATAATCAATAAATAAGATAGATAATAAACTAAATTAATTAATATTTATTAATCTATCTCAAGCCCAAAAATACCTTAACAAAACATTACTAAAAAAAGTGGCCTTCTAAAGGATTAATAGCCACTATCTCCAATATCAAATGCAATAAACAATTTTAACTACAATATATACTATAACCAAAAGACAAGTGGAATGTTATAATTACTCTGAAAGTTGCATAGCAATAATGTCATAACAATCATTCTTTTTGTGTGCTGTGAAAAACATACCAAATCTTGCACTACTCCATAATTGGGAATGTAGATTATTATATAAAAGAATAATGTCATTAGTGTTTTGAAAATTAACGAGATAGGACAGACATTATGTATCATGCAGAAGAAAGAAAATATAGATGTCACATTCTCTTATTTAATAAATAAAATTAAAGTGAAAATATTTTTATGTTTATTTTTATGAGTTTTAAGGTTAAGTACACTGAAGATTACAATTTTACTTTCGTCATTTTTACCAATGAAATGTATTGGCAGTAACAAATTACTAACATGCAATTTGTTACTCCCAATATATTACATAAATGAAAACAAATCAATTTGATCAGTATTTAAAATTAAACAAATCATACAATTTGTTTTCATCAATCAATCTTGTGTGCATTATATTCATTATTAATCATTTAATTTTGTATACCTTTATTTCTTGAATTAAGTAAACTGAAATATTTATATTTTTCCTTCTTAAACAATTTCATGAGTGATAAGTTGTTTTGGGTTTTTATATGGTTACATTTTACACACCCTTAATCAACTGTAACCAACAATTTAAAATAGACACATAATATATTTTAAACGGTTGGTTAAAGTTGATAAAAAGATACATAATCTCAATATTATACTACATATTTTTCATTAATTCCGGATAGAGCTTTTAACGCTTATTTAAATATATAAATTTCTCTGAGTTTATAATTAAGTTCTAATATGCTGCCATATAAAAATAAGATAAAAATACTTTTAACATAAATAATTTACACAATGTTGGTTACATACAGTAATGACTTCTTTAATTTAAAATAAATTTTAATACATTCTAGTAAATTATTACATAAATGCTATTCATACAATAATTTAAACAGAAAACGTACTATAAGTCAAGAAGTATTATAAAAAATGTACATAAATGAAAACATTCAATATGACTAATCTAAACTTTAAAAATCTAAATTATTGCGGTCAATGTAATTAATGGCACATAAATAACTGAAATTTATTATAAATAAGAAATTTAAAAATGATGAAATTTAAAAATAAAATTTTGCTTAAATTCATTTGACTTTTAAAAAATTATTTCTCTGATACCATTAAATTATATCATAAAAAATACAGAAAAGAATATTAAATTATTAAAAATGTGTAGTCAAAAATTATGAAGTACTTGAATATAACATTTTTTATATTTTCCCCCCTTTAAAATCAGAAATTTGCATTTATTTCTTTAATAAGCAGCTTTCGTAAAATAATGCATTCTTTTTTAATACTTTCAACTTATTAATTATAATTATTTATTTGATAATAATTTCACTAGTCTATGAATAATTTCTTATTAAACTGAGATCTCAATAGATTATAATTATAAAATATCGTATACTGTACTGATAAATATAATTCAATGTTTAATTCAAAATTATAATCTTTTACATGCAGAAGCATTAGCATTATTGTAAATGTATAATATTATGTATATGTAGATAAGCGAAATTATGGATAATGATAGAAATATTAATATCGATACAACTATTTGAATGTTACACGCGTCATCGCAAATTGATTTTTCAAAGAGATGATAATTGTCTTCCAACACTCTTGAGTATCTATCATTTTGGGCCTTACATGAGAGCTTTCCATACAATTTAGCAATATTAATTCAATATTTGTTTGTTAAAATTAGTAAAACATAGAATATTGTAAGTTTTCAGACATGCAGTTGGAAGCACAATAATAGTGTTCCATTTTTATTGAGATTTCAATTATAAGACTGAACATTTGTATAATTGTATGGCTTTCAGAACCTAGTAGCACAAATATAATGGCCCATTTTCAATATTGGCTAAAATCTGAAAATCCTATAATGTACATTTTAATTGCAGAAGAAAAAAAACGACTTCCAGTCTAGCCAGAATTATATACACTATTGTATTCCTTAATAAAAACCCATTCATTTCAATAATCCTTACAAAAAATAATTATGTATTTATAAATTAAACATCTTTATTTAGAATTTAAGGAAAATTGTAGTAAGAAACTTCTATTTAATTGTCCTATATTTAAAGTAGAGTAATTCCAAAACTTCAGCGTGTTTTGTACATAAGGATTTATACATAAGATTTTTGTAACAATATGTCAACTTTTCTAGATATAGTTCTCGGATGTTTACTTCAACATACGTATTTTAACAGAATTGAGAAAAGTTGATGTTCGTGTTATTTAGTGCAAAACCGTGACATCATAAATTAGTAATTATTCATTATTTCATCATTTTTGCTTATGTAAAGAAATAAAACATTTACCGAGAAATAAATAAAACGTCAAAGAAATTTCATATATCAAGTACGGTGTTTTTGATTTTCTTTCCCTTTATGTGAAAGAAACCACACAAAAATTTGTAAAACTTTCATAAACTTTTTATCACTATAACCGAAAGGAAATGTTTGCACTTTTACAAACAATCCCACCATTGATATATTCTGACATTCTTCTCTTGACTGCGAAATTTTAATCAAGGCCTAAAAGCTGGATTTTGTGTTTATTGTTAATAAAATAGAAGCAAATCAAAGCAACCAGAGTTTTATTTATTTCTCAATTTTCAAACAGAAATTTGTTTATGTAAAAAATGTAAAAAACATAATAGATAGTTATATTTTAAAGTAATTTGATATGCCTTCTTCACTTATAAAAATAATAAGTCATTTGAAAAGAAAAATAATTGATAAAAAGGTATGAATACTTCAGGTAGTTTACTGTTGTTACCAAAATTAACTCTTTCAGTTTGTGCAATGACAGTTTAGAATAATATTTTTTTTATGAAAATAGCTACTGCATTGAAAATTTTACATTAACATATATGTACTTTTCATAAATTTTAAAACTATCGAATGTACATAATATAGAAAACTTATTTACCATTTAGATAATGTTATTTAGACATTAATTTATGAATAAATGTAAATAATTAATTACATATTAATATTTTTGTGATAAAATATACATAAATATACCAAGGTGAAACTATTTTAAATTTGCTTATAATTCCAAATTTTACAACGTATAGGATGTTTTGGGGACATTTTTGTCCAATATAAAAAAGTACATTTGAATTTTAATTTGTTTAGTTTTTTTATATTTAGTTAATTAAAAGTTACATATTTTGGGAAAGAATATAATTGAAAAATTATTTAGTGAACTTTTCTAAATTAGCTCCAGAAAAACTTTCTAATACGTTTATACGTTATTATTATTTCTTTCTCTTCATTGACAAAATTTATAATAATTTGACAAAGGTTTTAAGTAAATTATTTGATTTTGAACATCTAGATTGATCTATTTTTATTATCCGATATTCAAGAAGTAGACTATAAATGTAATTGGAATGAATCATTTTATTTTTTTAAAAAATTGTAGAATAAGTTATATTTTGAGTACGTTTTATAATAAATATCAGTAATATATATATATATATATATATATTCAGAGATAAAAAAATATATATATATATATATATATTCTTTGTCTGCGTACGTTTACTGATTTTTAGTGTGGAATTTATATGGATGGAGTAAAACGTGTCATACCTTTCAGTAAATGACATAAATGAGTATTATGCGTTCAATTTTCAAACAAATCAATAACTTTCTTGAAGAAATACTTTGCAGTTGTTCAAATAAACTTTAAAAAAAATAGTTAAAATTGAGTGGTCTACTTATATATGTGGCATTAACTGTTCGCAACGTGTAGTTAGTCAGAGAAGATAGAAAATGTTGAAATGCACCCGTTTTTATTCAATCATGGCTCCCATTACAATAAAACGGTAAGTGTAATTCTCATTACAAATGAATGGTGAATATTTTATACAGCAAATAATGATGTTTTAATTATAGGATTTTAAAAATGTTTGTTTCATTAAAATAAAAACAAAAATGATTTCATTCAACCACATATTAACATCCACTTAAAAATCTTTGGAAAGAGTGCTTTTAACAACATCAATATACTTATGTCAAAATATGATGCAAGAAAAATCTGATTTCAATTTCTAAAGTTGAGTTTTTCTTTCGTTAGGGCTCGTAGATTTGCCGAATATCCTTAGTATTTAAGAAATCCAAAAAATAATTGTAAAACACAAAATATAAGACAGTTTTACCTTCACAATTGAAGGAGCAGGATATTAAATAGCTCGCCAAGATAAACAAAAAAAATTTTCCTCAAAATAATTTCTAAAAATGGAATATTGACTTTCATAAATATTTTTACATGAGCCTCAGTTTTTGATATTTAAACATCCTATATTTAGTGTTGAAATTAATTTGAAATTTTACCTACTTTCCACTGTTATTTTTATATAGCAAATTCAAAACTATCTAAAACATATGAGTATGTTTAAGTTCCAAGATATAGCCATGCATTTATGTTATAATTTAAGTTATGAAATTTAATATGTTATGACATAGTTATGAAATTTCAAGATTTGTTTTAAATTTTGTTGATAATTTATATAATAAAATGATTAGAAATGTTTTATTTTAGTTTGAATAAAAAATTACTTATCATGTTTATGTAATTAATGATTTTTGTTACTGAATTTATGCAAACATAGCTTGTATGAAAAGAAATATGTAACAACTGGTAATTCGAAATTGCGAATAAGAATTTTGAATATTATTTAAAATTCTTTCATCCTGCACATTAAATTGACAAACATTTCTCATATTCATATTGTAAACTTTTATTTCAAAACTAATGCAATTTAAAGAATTTAGATACACATTTAATTGTAATTTTACTAAGTTAACACATTAATGAAAATAATAGTATTTTGTTCCATATGCTTCCTCCTTAGAATATATGTTGAAAATAAAATATCTTAATTTACATAAATAAGCTAAAATTCGATGTCTACTATATGATTATGATATCTACTCAACTTCATGATGTGCGTATCAGGATATTTGTATGTATGTACTTCAAGATATACATCTTGAAGTACATACATTTGTAAGTTAAAAATGTCTTTAATAAGAATATAAATTTTATTGTTTTCGTACACTTAATTCTTATAACATGAATGGAAGATCTGAATTTTTTTTTACTGAAATGTATATATGAGAATATTGCATGTTGCAAAAAGTATAGAAAAAAGAAAAACTTTTCTGAAATTTAAGATTTAATAATTAGATTAAAATGGAATTTAGAATAAATAAATCTGATATTCAAATTGATGCATAAGTTTAAAACGAATAATAATTAACAAATTTAAAAGGACATACATTAAAATAAAATTAATTTTATTTCCTGTTATTCTTAATTAAATTGAATATTGAACAAAGCATGTATTGTATTCATTAAAATATACATGCATGTTTATGTATATATTTCTGAAGAGACTTGTGTGTGACTAAAACATTTCTAAACTAGATAAATTCATTATAAGAGCGATTTAGTAAAAAAACACATACCTATAAATATACAAGGTAATCAAGAAAGCTCTTGCCATTTTCACATTACCAATGAACGAAGTTTGAATAAGTATCGAGATTAGTGTATGATGTGAAACACTGGTAATCAGTCGTTAACAGTACGAATATCAGTCGTTATAAAATAAGGGGTCTACCGCGCACTTTCATCTTGTATAGTAATTAAAAGAAGTAGATGTGTTGAGAAGGTCGATTCGGTTTTGTTTGCTTCACAATCTCAAAGTGAACTTATCAATTGCTGAATTAAGTTTCCGTATATGTCAAGTTTTTGGGGATAGTACTGTGAATAAACATTCAGTGAGTCATTAGTTTCACAAATTTAGGTCCAGAGAATTGTCCCTCTGTAATGAAGCTAGCTGCATATGATCACAGGCCTTGGAAGATTAAGCAACGCAAGGGGACCATTGAGGGGGATAGAAGCAAAACGTGTGGTAAACTTGCCAGACAAATCATCGTTTCAAGTGAAACGGTTGGACTTCATCTGCACCTCTTAGGTAAGAGGTACAGGCTGGGCAAGCAGATTCCCCAGAAGATGTTGGAAGTTCAAGGCAATAAAAATTGCCAGCAGGTTTATTCTTGCTATCTCGCCATCATAGAGCAACCGTATTCAATCTAACGAAAAGTAGATCCTGAAGGATACTCCTAAGCATTCCAAATATTGGTTATCTCTTCAAGATACTGTTTAGCACAGCGTAAGAACTGTGCACTCAAACAAGATTATACTTTGCGCCTGATTGACTAATCATCAAGTGGTTAACTATAAGCCACTATCAATGGATTAAACGGTCTTTGTGGATCTGTGCTAACAGCAATTAAAATGCAACAAGAATGCAATGTATGCAACAGGAGTTACAAGAAAATGAGCCAGCACTAGTTAATCACAAAGATGTACTGTTCTTGGCCGATAACACAAGGCAGCATTTTTTAAACATGCTAGCCAGAAATAGCATACTGTGACTTCATTGGGAGGCTTTATGTCATCCTCTTTACTCTTCTGACTGTCTACCGTCAGATTATCACTTCTTCTTTATCCTAGACAGTCAACTTCGTGAAAAATCCTACATCGATGAAATGGGCTTGAGCCAAGTACTCACTGACTTCTTTGAGTCCAAAACCACCGAGTTTTTTGGCATAAAGATTGCACAGCTGGAGATAAGTTGACAGAAAATGCTGGATGACGATGGTGATTACTTCCAGGATTAACAATTGGCTACACTTTCTGTAGATTATGCTTTTTTTTATATCATTTGTAATGACAAAAGCTTTATTTTTTACCTTGTAAAAATCTTTTTAATATTAGTTAAGAAAAGTTTGATTGATGAGACATTTAGCTACATTAATGAAACGTTTAGTTTTGGTCGTAACAACGCACAAATAGTTTTTAAGGAAAATTTTACTAAGCTAAAAAATGATTGGGAAGTTATGAAATATAGTTAATGATTATAAATCCCAATAGTAAATCGTAAAGTTTATCTATCAATCAGTAAATTTTATTCTAAATAAAAATACTGACTATAATGATTAAGTTTATAAGTGTTACTTATAGTATATGTTTTTCATAAAGCATTTTTCACAAGTATGCAACCAAAATGTTTTTCTTTTAACTTGAAAACATTTTGGAGGGTTATTTGATACTTCAGCTAATATTATAATCATGATTTCATAAATTAGAAAATCATGATTATTTGAAATATTAATCCTGAATAAAGGGCAGGGATATTCTGATAAAAAAATTCTAACACAAAATTACAATTAAACAATATGATCCATGTTTCGACAAGCATCACAGTAACAATAAAATATGTATTGCACAGTGTTATTTAACAGCATGATTAATAAATTGAAATTTTTATGCGTTCAAAAATTTTCTATAAGATATCTTTGTATATCATTAAAACATTTCACATTGACGTAAATGTGAGCTAATTTCATGCTTTCGTGATATATATCTACTATATAATTATCTGGTTTAAATTATCTGATTATTGTAAGTTATATGATTTAAAATGAAGAATGATATAATTTAATTAGTATAATTTAATTAGTGCTTTGTAAATATAATTTCTCTTGCAGTGACTCTATTTTCTTAAACTCAATTAACACATTAATTTTCCACGAAGAAACTTTCTTTAAGGAATTGTATCTCTGATTTGAATTCAAATTTGATTCGCATTCTAATTTTATAAAATAGAATATTATTCTATTTTCCAAAATGAATTTTTTTCTATTTTTATCAAAAAATAATATTAGTAAGAATTTTATGTAGTTTAAGTTAACTTTTTAAACTCAAATATTAATTTTATCAAGTATTTAATCATTTGCACAAAGAAAATTTAAAATTAACATTTAATTTTCTGATAAATTCAGTTTGATTTTCTGATGACTTTAAACTTAAAAAAATCACATTATTAAATGATGTTGTGTCTGGGATTCAATTTTTTCAGCTCTGAAGTTATTAATATTATTATACTCGTCCATATCATTGGGCGTCTGTCTGTTTTAAATATTGTCTTTCAGTTATGAATTTCAATCAACCTCCTTCCATGAGATTCATTTTTAATGTTTGCGTACGTGCTTATAGATTTTGACACATTGACCTTTGAAAAATGTAATCATTTGTCGATCGCCATACATTTTCAGTTATATGAGTTATTGTAAGAAACTAAAAGAATTCTGTTCTTTTCTCTGATAAACCCATTGTCTCATAAATGACAACTGAATTTTCTCATACAATACTCACAGATATATTTATTTTTGTCTTTTCTACTAGCTGTAAACTTTATTTTTATGACGTAAATCAAAAATATAGAATCATAAAAACAATTTAAGAAGTGTGTTTTTCATCATTTTAATGTTTATATATTATTAAAATTTCTGTTTGTTTCTTGTTACATATGTAAAATGAAAATATATTAAAAAACTTTATTATAAATTACACAGCAGTATATAATTTTAAGACATTTCATATTAATTATTTTTTACACTACTGGACATTAAAATTGCTACACCAGGAAGAAATGCTGATAACAAGATGATATTAATTGAACAAATATATTATACTAGAAAAAACTAGTGATTAAATTTTCAAAAAATTTGGCTGAATAGATCCTGAGAAATCAGTACATAGAACAACCACCTCTGGCAGTAATAACCGCAGTTATACGCCTGGGCATTGAGTCAAACAGAGATTGGATTGCATGTACAGGTACAGATGCCCATGCAGCTTCAAAACGATGCCACAGTTCATCATCCGTATTGACTGGCGTTTGGTGACGAGCCAGTCGCTCGGCAACCATTCACCAGACGTTTTTTATTTGTGAAGGAACTGGAGAACGTGCTGGCCAGGGTAACAGCCGAAAATGTTCCGTATCAAGGAAGGTCCGTACAATACCGGCAACATGCGGTCGGGCATTATCCTGCTGAAACGTACGGTTTCGCAGGGCTCAAATAAAGGGTAGAGTCATGGGTCGTAACACACCAGAAATGTAACGTGCACTGTTCAAAGCACCATCAATGCGAACAAGAGGTGACCGAGACGTGGATCCAATGGCACCCCATACCATCACGCTAGGTGATGGGCCAGTATGATGATGACGAAAGCACGCTGCCAGTGTGCGTTCACCACGATGCCGCCAAACACGGATGCGACCATCATGATGCTGTATACAGAACCTGGATTCATCTGAAAAGATGACGTCTTGCCATTCGTTCGCCCAGGTTCGTCGTTGATCACAACATTGAAGGCGCTCTTGTCTATGTCGCAGCGTCAAGGGAAGCCGCAGCCATCGTCTTTGAGCTGAGAGTCCATGATGCTGCAAACGTCGTCGAAGTGTTCGTGAAGACATTTGTTGCCTTCCAAACGACCCAGTTTCTTGACTCACGGCTCGTGACGTGGTTGCACGATCCATTACGGCCATGCGGATAATATGCCTGTTTTCTCGACCGACACGAGCAGCAATACTACGATAATATAAACCGTAATCCCGGTACGCTTCAATTCGTCCTTTATCAATGTCAGAAACGTGCTGGTACGCATTTTTCCTTCTTACACGAGGCATCACAACAACTTTTCACCAGGCAACAACGTTCAAATGCAATTCGTGTATGAGGAACCGGCTGAACAATTTCCTCATTTAAACACAATGTAGGTGTCGCTACTGGGTCCTACTTTGTCTGAATGCACTGAAAAGCTAATCATTCGCATATCACAGCACCTTCTTCCTTTCATATAAATTTCACGTCTGTAGCATGTCGCCTTCTTGGTGTGGCAATTTTAAGGGCCAGTAGTGTAGTTTAATAATATTTACTATATGCAAAAAGATGAAAATATGAAAATATGCAATTGTTAATCAAACACAAGCTCAAAATGAATGACGTGTAACTGACAACATTAACGCAGAATAAATATTTTCTATACGATATGTTTATATGAATTTTCAATCGCAGTAAAGTCTAATGAAAACAGTATCCGTCATAGATCAGCGTTAAAATAAATAATTTCACAATGCTCTAACATTACGTTTATAAAATATTATATACATTTTATTGTCATTTAATTATGTTAAATAAAATTTAAATATAAATCATATACACTTTGCTTTCAACCTATTTAATTGCACATTATTACTTAAAATGTAAAATATAGATCTCAAAAGATAAAAAAAATAATGTAAATATACATTACAAAAAAACCTGGGATGTCTTTTTGTAGGTCGATAAAACTGAGTACCAAACATGATAGGAAGCTAAGCACTAGGAATTTCATGTTAGGTTGACTACATAACAGATGCAGGTGTTTCACACACCTTGCCCTTCGTTTAATTAAAGAGACACGATCACTACAGGCCTTGACACTATGGGTGCTGTTGTGACACTGAGTTTTGATTAAATCATGAAATCCAAAATATAAATAGAATAAAACATATTGTATAAAATTATGAGACTCATAAAATGGGCTAGAATTTTATTGACAAAACCATTACTTTTAATAGCATATACGTTTTTGGTTTTTAAACTTAGAAAAGTAACATTTAATTGGTAAAAACAGAAAATATTTTGGTTCAAATAATTTTTATTTATTTAATGGTTTAATATTTGGAGATAGATATGTTATTGAAGTAAATAAATTTTACTGGTAAAATTCTTTTCTGTGTGTATATGTGCGTCTACTATTGCCAATTTCGAATTTTATTTTGATTTTTTTTATTTAAGTTCTTACGTGACTCTAATAAACGGAATTTTGGATCTGAGCTTATGGCTCAATTAATAGGCTTCAATCATTTTTTGTTTAGTCTTCAATTGCGATCAATATTCCCCTTGAAATAAATATTGATGTGAGTACATATTTAGAAAACAGCTATATACCTTACTGAATTTTTCAGTTACCTCTACTAATGATTGATTTAAATGACTTTAAGTATTAATAAGAGTTTACCAATAAATTATTTATTGGTAAACTCTTATGGAAATAATTAATCAGCCATTTTTATCATTTTCATTGCAGTAGAAACATACATCAATCATTAATTTCATAAGTTATAACTTTTTATATGTTATTTTGAATTCACAATAAAAACTGCATTTTTATTTAATCTCATTTAAATAAAATATAACAAGTCAGATTCTAATTGTTTCAATTATCTCTTAAATTGTTTAATAGTACTTTGTTTGTCACACACTAGTACAATACTTTTTTCACACTCAATACGCATTGTATACAATTTTCCAATAACTTAAATTGAATGATTTCTAAATGTTGTAATTTATATTTTATGTATCATTATATTATATTTACATTATATTTCGTGAGTAGAAAAAGATATTCTTAGTCATCATTTACATCAAGATATGAAAATTAATGTCTATGAAAAGCAGAATGTGTTTTGGAATAAGTTTTGTTAGAGTAGATTTTGAATTGTCTCAAGTACTCAGATAAATGTAATACAATTTTGACTCTTAGCCTATAAGAAAATTTCATTCGGAATTCGTTTAAGCAAATTTACTTTTTTTTTTTTTAAATAAATAAATAAAATATCAGATTATAGTTTCTGGTATTTCAAACATATTTTTTTCTTCTCTTTTGCCTTTAACTTTTAATACTTCATCTTGTTCACCAACAAATGTTATATTTAGATATCCTTACAAACTGTAACTTCTGTGAACACTTTAATATGAAATATTATTTATAATTTTCGAAATCTCTAACTCAACCAAAAATAGACTAATTTCTTCTTCGGTATGAACTATTTTTTTTCTAATATTATGAAAACATAAATTTTAGCAAGAATTATAGTTTATTTCAGCTGTTTTATTCGCTATTAAATTTAAAAATTTTTAATTCAATTACATTTTGTTTAGTTCATAATAGAAATACGATTAGGAGTAACAAAAATTCAAATATCCTTATGCAACATCCAGTCATTATACATACGTGCTGTAAAAATATATTGCAAAATTAACTATATTTAATATTAATAAAGGTCATTTTAAATAGGAAGCCAAGGATGTTGCTATACAAAATCAGGCCTATAAAGCTTGAAGAAATCCCAAAATTTATTGATCTCAAAAGAAAACAAGGAACCCACGATGTTGCATCCGCTTTCTACACGTGGTACAAACTGGATCCAGAAGGAATTGGTGTCGCTGTTACAAATGACGGTGAGAAATATAGTATTATTAAAAGTAATTGAAATCATATAGTGTCACTATAAAAATTCTTTCTTCTAAGGAAAATATCAAACATATTTTTTTGGCTTAAAATTCGTGAAATACATATTTTAAAGAAAATAAAAACACTTAAATGCTATGATAATAATCAAAGCTATTATTTTACATTTTGTGTAAGTGGTATACCTAAAATTGCTGATATAGAAAGTAATATATAAATGTAGATATAGATAGCTATATATTAAAATACAGTAACAACTCTTAGTAAAATTATAAAAATATTTATAAACAGTAGACGAATGAGACAAAAAAACCCAAAAAAATGTAAAAAACACAATTTTTGACATGATACAAAAAGGCGATTTAAGAAAGCCTAATTTCTGATAGGTTACAAAAAGATTACATTGTGCGTGTTTAGCTGCGTAAAGTGTTGAGTATCAGCACAGTGTTTCGTGTAATGAGTAGTAATTTTAAATTCAGTGTTTCCATAAAAATAGACTTAGCAATCGGATTTGTGATTTTTTAATCACACTTCCTTGACGTAAATATTTTAGACTTTCATTTATAAGGCATCTTAAATCTGTAGCACATGAGATGCGTGTATAGATGAAGAAGGGTCTCATAGAAATATTCCCGTTATCTTGGAAAACTCACCTGTGTTACCAGTACATAATTAAATCCTATACGTAAGTACAGTTATATAACAATATATTAAATGAAATCAAATAAAATTCTCTACATATACTTGAATTCATTTTACTATTTAGAATTTATTGTTTATACATTATTTTTGTGTTGCAATTGTTTATGAATGAAGTGAATAAGTAAGCTTAAACTAAACTAACAATTCACTAGCTTCAGATGAAAGACATATGCAGAAAAATATTTGATACAAGAACTCAAATTTGAAAAAAAAATCAAGAAGCTAATTATTAAGTAACAAACAATATAGACGAAAATTCGAAATTCAATCGATGATGATTCATTTAAATTAACTCTTCCCTTTGTAATATAGTTTAGAAAATTATTTATGAATGCAAGGAAAAAACACGACTTAAATGAGGTACTTTTACATTTTTTACAGTTTATAAGTCACTAGAAATACAGGTTCAATAATTTTCTATTGTATATTTTTCATAAATTTTATCAATGATTTCATGTTTCTGGAGCTCAATGCAATATAACGCTTGAAAATAGATGGAAAAAAAATTAATATTTCCAGATTTATAATATGTATAATCCAAATTATCTCAGGAAAATGTATTGTGGTATTTGTTAAAAGTAAAAAAGTATTAATATAATTTAAACATGTTCTGCCAAATTTCTTACTTACTTGTAAAAAAAATAATCAGTTTGTGTGTGTGTGTGTGTGTGTGTGTGTGTGTGTGTGTGTGTGTGTGT
>JAPDSC010077710.1:0-15482 GCA_026290005.1 Latrodectus geometricus | reverse complement strand
ATCATTATCATAAAATTACTACAGTAAATGATAATTTATTAAATTCTATTAATAATTACAGTTCTTACTCATAAATTTAAAATATATTTTTTTAACTAGTAAAGAAAAATAATTAATTATTTAAAAAAATTCATTTTTATATTTTACTATTACTTTTAAAAGTATTTCTCAAATAAAACAAATTTTTAGCACCAAGCTACTATAGAATTTCATCTTTTGAAATAACAAGTTACGAAATTGATGACAACTTGTATAACGGTTACGTGTTACATGTACCATTGTTTATTCGAAATGGCAGAGTCTTCATAATTCAGTAGCAGGAACCATTCAAAATGCTCTCAAACTTAGACTGGCATCTCCAGCAATAAGCAAAATTTTAATTATATATTTAGATCATATGATGCATGCACAATTTACTTAATATATCTTTAGAATTTATTTCTCACATTCTCATTTATAATACAAATTAAATGTATGGTTATTTTATTTTTGCACTATTTAGATGCATAACAATCGCTTTTACCAAACTAAAAACCAGAACATTGGTATTAATGCTACACCTGAACTCACTGAAGTTTTCAGAAAAATATTTTGTGTTCATGAAGACAGATGGGTCATGGACATTTACGAAAGCTTTGTCAAAGTAAAACCTGAATTTCTTTCAAACAGTATCCCAGAGAACGTTGAAATTCATCTCTTTCAGAATAATCATCTTCCATACATGAGTGCATATGATGCTCAATTGATGGGTTTTCAAAGGAATTTCCTTGAATGGAGTTGTCAAGAAAATGGAAGTATAACATTTGTCGCTATGAAGAAAGAAGCCGGAACTTCAGAGTGCGTTGGGTTCGGAACCATAAAAGAAAGCATCGTTGGAACGGGTCGTGTTGGACCTCTGTATGCTGATTATCCGCAAGTTGCTGAAGCACTTCTGAAGAAATTAATCATGTCAATGCCTAATGTTAGTGGTTTTGCGATGATGAGTCTGAGTAACAATGAAGTGGTGAATCAATTAATGAAAAAAATTGGTTGTCCCAAAACTAAGCATTATGATAGATTATTTACAAAAGAAGCAATTCAAGTCAATTCAAATAAAATTTATGCAGTGTTTGATCTTAATGCAGTTCCCTACTAAAATTTTAAGGAAGAGTTTTAATTTATTTAAACAATGACATGCTGTGTGCAATGATAATTGATTTCATCACAATTATATCATAAAATAGCAAAAACTTGAAAAGATTATTTGTTTTGAACTGATATGTATTAAAATTTCAATTTAAGACTTGACCTTTATTTGTAACTACAAAACACAAAACAATATTTTGAAACAAAAATGTCGCAATTTAAAAAATTACGAAACACAGTAAATATTTCATGAAATTTGTAATATAAAATATAAATGCATACAATTTTCTGAATAATTATAAATTTACTATGTACCAAAAACAATAAAGTCTGCCAATTTGTTCTTAGAATTCTTAAATATGATTTACAGTTGAACTTATAAATAATAATTTAAAGATATATTTTCCAGGATCACTCAGTTTAGAGGTCTAGGAATAAGTTTTTTTTTTTAAATTATTGATATTCATTGTTATATAGGTTACTTATAGACATATCTCTGTTCAACAATTTTAAATTCGATAAAATAGTTTTTTGTGATATATTAGAAGGGCTGTGTATTATTATTTGTATAGCATACAAATATGTGTTTGATAGTTAATTATCCTACTACAAATAAACATTTGAATTTTGATTGAATTTTGTTTGAATTTTGAAAATCGAAAAAAAATTAATACAATTTTATTCTATATTCTATATAGAGTACATCTCAATACTTTTGTAAATTGCAATCTGCGAATCTTTTTAAAATCAAACATTCATTATTACCTAAATTATTATTTAATGCAGAATTCATACTTAATATAAATCTATTAATGTTAAACATATATTACTTTTAAATAAGCTTAACCTAAACCAAATAATTTAGTGATACTTTTAGTTACTTTTAAATTTTAATGAATTCATTTATAAAATCTGAAAAAAATCGATAATAAATCATAATTTTTAATTCCAGTAAATAAATATACTATATTAAATGTAAGAAATTGCATTAATGTAAGTAATTGCAAAAATTAATTCATTAGAAATTATTTTATTTGTACTTAATTTCATTCTAGTAATAAAAAATATTTGATGCTTATTTAAGCATTACATTAACTCACTAAAGCGTTATATAAATTAAAAGGTTTTTCCCTTTTTGAACATTTACAAAACACCGTATACCCAGGTAAATAATAAGTTTTCTTTGGAAACTTTTCCTCGGAAAATATAGAAATCAAAAATAAAAAACTCAACTTTTAGGTTTATCATTTAATTTAGTTTTGTTAATACTAAGAAAAATTCAAAATTGTTAAAACGTATAACATAAGATTTTTGTATACATAAATGTTTATCTTTAAGCATATTTTAATTCTCTAAATGAATTCTTTGTTCTTTAAATTTGTTTTTTTAGAAATATATTTATTAAAATATATAGAAATTCATTAAAAAATTATATTTAAAATTTTTAAAAATATTTATTTCTAAATTTTGATAATAAGTTACAACACTTATGACATTTTTTAAGGATTTAATTAAAAACTGTTAATTTATTACATATTATATACAATATTTAATTTAAATATTTTTATATAGGATATATTTTAATATGTAAGAAAATTTCCACTGATTTGTGGAAAAATATAAATTTTAAAGAAATCAGTAGCAAACTTGGGAATATTTTTCGAAGAACTTACTTTCCACCATACGTGACTAAAATATTTCTTGTAAATACTTTCGTCAACAGTAACTGACGAATTATTTAATGATGAATAATATTGATAACACTTTTCCAACTTTGATCTCTATACAATAAAAATTTATATAGCTTATTTTTATTTTTTACGAAAAGAGGTATTTCCTGTAAATAAACAAATATATGTATAACAAATTATTTGTTTGACAAATTTTTGAGCTTACAATGAGAATATATCACATATAACAACAGCTCTCGGATTCACATGAGGTTTGAAATTTTGATATTTGAAATTTAAAAAAAAAATTAAATGTGGTAAAGTATTAAAAAGTAGAGTGAAGAAAAGATGTGATTTAACAACAAAATCTTTTTTCAGTAGACATATACATCTCGATGATGGTGTGGGTAATTCCTGCATAAGATGGGAAATAAAAGTAGCAGATATTTTTAGGATTTCATTTTATTTATCATCAATAAATGCATTACTAGCAAATTATCTATTTACTTGTATAAACGTCATACAGGAAAATTAAGCAATATATTGTACAATTCCATATGTATGTTTAATATAATTGATTTCAGATATTATTAAGACCTTAAATAACCAATTTCCTCAACCAGATTTGAGTTATAAAACTATGGGCTTATTTAACCTGTCAATTCTACGGTATTAACCATCAATAGGATTCTATATAAAAAATGAAAATAACAGTCATGGATATATTAAACAAAATTTCTAGCCTTTCATTGAAACAAGATGAATTCATTAAAAAAATGAAGTAATTGAAGTTAAATAGAAAAATATTGGAGCTTTATTTTTAAATTTGTATATAAAAAAAATAAAAATAAAAATAAATTCTTAACAAGCAATATCAAAATTTATAGACTATATTTCTATGGCAAAAATCATATTTTTGATAAAACATTACATTTAAATACTTAAAATAATATGTATATTATGTTTCACTTATTTACATTAAATAATTTTCACAAAAAATGCTTATTTATCATTAAATTTATAAAAACTTATTATTTTAATTTTGTAACACACGGTATTCTTAGATTATTAAAATACAGTACTTACATTCGCGTAATCTGGATAAAAAATTTTAAGCTTATAAAGTATGTCATCGATTAAGACATTTTGAAATTGATAAATAAGTGAATTTGCTAATAAACGTTTAGTAAAATTTGCATTCATTGAATAATATAATTTAAGTTTTTGTCCAGATTTGAAATTTAGATCAATATATGCTACTTTATTTTTTCATATAAATAGCTGTCATGAAATTCTTATTTAATTTATTAATATTCCTTTTCTTATAGACAAAATTTTGGAGTAGTTTATGAATTTTAATTTAAAATGAGTTTTCCAATTATTAATATAAATAAATATTCTGTTTTTATAACAAATTCATAAAAATACATTTTTTTTATTAAAAACGACTATTATATGTTAAGCATTGATTCAATACTATTGGATTTTGAAATTATCAAATCTAGATAAGACAGGAGATTTCCAAAACTAATAAATCAAAGTTAAGAAACTTCAGATGTTGTAAAAATAGTACAATTAGTAATAAGAATATTATGTATATTATATTTTTATGATATTTATGAATATTATATAAAAATCTGGATATTTTGTTGAAAGAATTTTGGTATTCCTTTTTATTTATATATATATTACTTAAACATTTTACTGCAACAATTTATTACCAACTTTAATTAGTTTTCGTTATAACATAGTAATTAGATAATTTTTGAGATTTTTAATTACTCTAAAATAGAATGCATAAACTGTGAATATAACTATATTTAGATTCTCCATGGAAAATACTTTTTAAAAATAATTAAGAATTCTGAGTAACAAACTCAAAAATATTGTGTATCTTACCTTATATAAGATTAAATCAATTTAAAATAATGAATAGAATTAAAATATGTTAATTATAGATTTATAAACTATTTTTGTAAATAAAATATAGCATTAAAAAAGCAATTTAGTTGATACATTTTGTACTGTAACATATCTTTTCACTATAGTATTTTACGTTACACGATATTAAGTTAAAGAGCTCTCATTTAAGTCTTGATCAGCCTTAGAAAAAAATCTTTCGATTTCCAACTATAAAATGATATTGAGCATGAATTAAGTAAACGAAATCTTAACAAATTCATTAAGGATTAAAAAAATCTTATAATTTGCACTTAACAGAGTTCTTTGGAAAAATTACAGTGTCTTGTTGGCAGTTTTATTCTTTTTTACATTCTACACACACTATCCAGTAAATAAGAAATCTTTGAATTTTTTTATTTGATTACATGCTATAGATGAAGTAAAATAAATATTTTATGACATGAGGTACACATTGTTAGATTACTAGCATATGTAATGTGTGAGATTGCTTTTCACTCTGAATTATATAAATTGTGAAAAAGAAAGGTTTTTCACTATTTGAAAGGGATTGCTTTTGGCAACCGTTTAGCTGAGGCTTCAATACAGAAACGCTTACAGAGTTTTCAACTGCTAATCAAGTATTTTAAAAACAGAACCAGAATCCACAAAACTTGTCCAGAAAGAGCAATTGCAGTTCGAGTACAGTTTATCAAAAACATGATTTAAGTTGGTTCTGACAATTTGTAAGTCAATTCAAAATTCTCTTTGTATAGTATCTTAAAGCTCTTCTCTTTAACACTTCTTTTTAAACTTAGTACTATACTTTAAATGACAGAATTTCAATAAAATCTGTGGGCAACAAATATCAGCTTTAATCTTGAGCAGAGAACTGAACAGAATAAGAAAGTATAGACACATATTTGTGAAAACAAATATCCAATTTTGGTTAAAATGCTAGCATTTCGCTTGCAGAGGAATCCCGAAAGATTGTACTTGATATTTGAGATTTGAAAACATGTATTGTTGTTGGACTAAATACTCTATACTTTGTTTAACAAATATGTTGTAATTTTACTCTGATTATGATGGATACTTCATGTTCAATAATGCAGTTATATAAATGCTATTGTAAAAAGAATGTAAATAATTTATTGTATTCAACAAACGAAATACCCTATATAAATTAATGAGACATAATTAAATTTACTGTTAAATTGATTGTTCCTGTATATTCCCAAGTTTGTAGCAAAATTAGATTCATTAGTAACAAAAATACGATATTCATATAATTTATTTTTCAGAACTTCTTCAATATGGAAAAGTTATGTAAATATATCTATTAATAAAGAAATTATCAAAATAATTTATAAAATAAAAGTTGGTATTTCATTATTAATGAATCTATTCAAAATTTCGGCTAATCTGATTTGTTATATTTTATATGCTTATAAAAGATTGTCTTTGTATAAGTTAAATTTTTTTTTTATATCTTAAGCTCTTTTTTAGCCTTAAATAATAGAATGAATGAAATTTATTCGAAAAACATGAATGTTTTATATTGGTGATTATATTTTTCTGACAATGAAGTTTGTTGAATAAGTCTTAAAGTCTTAAGTTTTCTACTAATTAAGAAAATCTCATTCCCATTAGTTTGTCTTCCAATGGTTAATAGACAAAGCAATTAGTCTTAAGAGGTTGCTTGAATAAACTAAAATGTACTTCTTAAAGATTTTCTTCTTTTGAATTGAAAATTTAAATTTATATAAGCATTGAGTGTTGAAGTTTAAATCGAGAGGATTGGGAAATCAGATCTATTGTGGAATTCCCAGTTTCCCAATGGATTCTTAACCATTTGAAAAACCAAGGAATAAATTAGAAATTTTATATTTAAATTGAAACGTTATAATTAGAATTGTTTGGAAAACTTAAATATAATAAACAATCTAATATGACAATGATAATTTTAAATGCTTTATAATTTATAATTTTGCTCAATATGGTATATATTTAGTAAAATTACTTCGATTTTATGTTATAGATTTGTATGAATCTATATAACATATTTATACTAAACTGAAACTTCATAAAAATAGAAACTTTTGACTTTTATTAAATTTATGTTTAATATAGCTCATATAGATTGTTAATTATGGATTTCAATTTATTGCTTATGCAATTATTTTGCTTTTGTTAAAGAAGCTAAAGATTGATTCACGAAGTTCAATATATATATATATAAATATTAAGCTGTAACACCGTAGTTAATTATCCAAATTGTGATGCATTATTGAAATATCATTTTCTTTCACATGATATTATATATTAGTTTAGTATTTATTGATCTTAATAGAGATTTATAATATCTCTGATTTCTAAACACCATAGTAGGACATATGATTAATAGAAAATGAATTACATTTCCTTTAATTTTAATATGTGGGATAAAGCATAAAATCTTGTAGAAATTAATATCGAACCATGAAGAATAAGCTCCAAATATAGTGAAATATCACATTTAAATTATTATTGCACATAATTAAAACTTGTTAATTATTATATGAATAGCAGATGCTTCACTGGATCTGAATTTGTAGAGAGTACACATTACAAAATATTTCAAATCTGATTTTAAAAATTTGCATTTCGAAATAGCAGATTTTTATCGATTTCATAAATATCATCTGAAAAAATTTTGTTGTAATGTTCTTTGAAATTAAAGGTTACTGTTTGATTAAAAAAATTCTACTTTGGTGATCCTTGTAATTTCTTTCCATACCGCTCTTGGCTAAGTGAAAATAAACCATGTTTACCAGGTTAGCTAAAAACTACAGATAACAAAGTCAGGATACTGCAACAAACAAGGATTATAACACAATGAGAAAACTGAACAAGTGTCAGACAAGTTGCTAAGGGATAGATTGGTCATTATCAAGCAACATATATAGAGTCCATTTACACATGTATATGAATCATCAGCAGGTGAATGTCAGCTGAAAAATCAATGATCGATGTTATATTAGTTACCTTTCATTGATGGTATCCATCAAATACAATTATTGTGATGCAGGATTCCTCAGAGATTAGAATATCGTAAATTAAAATAGAAAATATTTTAAATAGATACTTATTAAATTAGAATATTCTATTAAATTGTGTTCATATTTCAATCTCAATTTTGCATAGATTCGTAAAAGACAGCATAAAGTTCATTATGATACGGTCATAGTCCATACATCTCCATATAAGTTGGCATCTTCTTTGATTACTGGATTTGTTAGGTTATTTTTTTGGCGCACACACACACACACACACACACAAAAGCGTTTAGATGGTTTTCTATGAATTATAGCATTTCTTCTTTTCATAAGATACGCCATATGTTTTTCAATAATAAAGTATCCAACTATACATGGCCTCCACTATTCTTTAAATTTTATACATTTTATCAACAAATAAGTTACTTTTATATAGCTACTCTGGGCACATCCATAATGGTATGAGACAATCTCTCATTGAATTCTTTCTTTTGCAACTATCAATAAAAACAAAAATTACCCATGCTTAATTTTCTATAATACTTTACCATTACATGTTTATTATTTTTTTTGATTAACATCTTATTATTCATTTCAAATAAACAGGAGTAAATTTAAATATAATACACTTTAGTGCTAAAGTATAATTATTTAAATTGATTTATATTAATCTTTTTAAATATCTAGCATAATTTTAGGAGATTTTTATTATTTAAATATCAAATAAATCTGAAAATTACACTAATTATATATATTTTAGCAGAAAAAGTGAAAATATATAAATAAATATATAAAGACCATTACGTTGATAATAAATATTTTTCAGATTTTGCTCTTTTATATTTTAAATAATGTCAAAACCATCATCGATAATAAATAAAAATTTTGAATAAAAGTTTGATTATAAATATAAATAAATAAAAATATTTTATTTTGAATCGTATAATATTACAGCATATGAAAATTTCCAATCTTTTCAATCTTTTCTTTGGTACAGTCATAAAACAGGAAGTTTAAAACACTTTCATCAATCTCCTCCTTCAGTTGCTATTAAAAATTAAATGTTGGCTGTAAGCAATTTGCTGTCCACAAATGTAAGAAACTTATTAAAAATTAAAATTTTGTAAAAATGTACATAAAAATAAAAAGAAGCGAACGCATTGTAGCTTATGTTATATTGTAATAAGATGTTCATTGAGGAAATATCTAACGGATCTCTGAGTATTTCTTGTTTTAAGTAAGAATCATCACCTAATATACATACACAAAAATGTAATTAAAAATGTGACATTTGTTAAAGATTAAGCAAACAATTCTATATCATTAAAATAAAATCATACAAGATAAGTTACCACACTTTAATAAATAATCTATTTCATAGTGTTTTTTATATGAACCTGTAATCATTTTTAGTGCCTTGAATTGATCATATGACAAATCATTATTTTTATACGGATAAAAATAACAGAATTATTGCAAACCTTTACTTATCTTTATATTTCTTTGCTCATTAGTTTTAAAGTTATTCCATATCAAAATGATATGTATCTAAAATCCATTACTATACTGCTTACAGGTTACAATTTTTAGTCAAGAAATTTTATTATTTCATAAACTAATGCATTTTAACTATTTATTTTTAGTAACACAGGTATTTTTATTACTATTTGTTATTATAACATCTATATACATACAAGCATAGAGCTGCAGTGGCCTGGTTGGTTAGGACGTTCTTCTTTAGTAGTGGAAGATAGTAAGTTCGAATCCCAACTCAATCGAAATTTTCTCATATTCTCTAGAAGTGGCTAACGCAAATAAAACAGGTCATGGTAGCAATGTCCTCATTAAGAAACGATATTTCTGGGAGTGATGGGCCATGTCTGGCGTATTTCTGCAGCTTCTATACAACGAATATCCATCTATTTTCAAGACCCCGATATCACATTCACTTGGTGCCCCACTAGATAAGCAGCAATAATTTCCACCCCTTTTGGTAGTATATATGTATGTATAATATTTACATTAATCACAAAATCTTACTAATAGAAAAATATTTTAATTTCATAGTAATACTTTACATTCATACCATTTATTTTGAACTATGTAATAAATTTAAAGCAACAAAATTAAAGTTTCGTTATATATATATATATATATATATATATATATATATATATATATATTGACATTTATTGCAGACATTCACTGATTAAGTGCATAAGCAATTTAGATATGGAATGTTTTTTTTTTCAGATAAGAAAGCTTTTGCGCTTCTTGAAAAAAATCTAACTTTGAAAATTTATATTTATGTTTCTTTTTAAATAAAGGAAAAGTTTATGATACCTTGTGAAAAAATGTTTTTCGAATATTATCTTTTATAATAAAAGAATGTTATAACATTTATTAAAGGAGTATATTTTGCATTTCTACATAGAAAATATTGTTAATTAGATATTTATTATGTATTAAAATAGAGTATTTTTGAAACATCATTCTCAATTTGTCTATACTTTTAAATGAAAAAAGTAGTAATTTTTTACACAAGTTATTGTTTCTTATACCAATTATCTTCACAAATATTAACAGAACAATTTGTTCATAAGATTTCACTTTTGATGCATCATATATTTATTACACTGCTCGAATAATTTATAAAAGAGATTTCTGTGTGATAAGTTTTTATAGAGACATCTCTCAAAATAAAAGTATCATCAAAACGGTCTAAAATTTTATAATAAATTCAACGTCACATTTTCTTTTAATATTCATTTTAATTGTCCTTATAAAATATGCATATATTTTAAATTATTTTAGAAAATCCTTGGTTTAAGCTAATGAATAAAAACTATCTACTTTGAATTATAGTATAACTTATTTTCAAATGGTAAACAATAATCAATGGTAAACAATAATTAATCATAAATACGTTTTCTAACTTATCTTATATTCTCAGTTTCTCAAATTTCAAAATTTTATTGTCAAATATATTTAAAGTTATCAAGCAAATAAAATTGGAAGTGAAAATTCAAAATGTTTATACTTTTCCACTTTTAAATTTATTTATTTTTCCAGGAATCCGATTCTACTCAAAATTAGATATGTTTGAGAACATCATTTGAAATTTAAAAGCATTTTATTTCCTCTAAATAAAAATAATCCTCTTATAAAATTACTTATTCAATTTATTTTAAATTTAGTTATTGTAAAATTTCAAATTGATTTTAAAACATTTATGAAAGTTACTTCCTATACATGAAACAATTTTATGCTGTAAATCTTTTTTGATTACAAAACAAAAATTTTCTTTTACTAAGATTTTTTACAGTAAAAAAGTGTTTTTTTTCTTTTTCTATCATTTTTTTATTTAAAATGCAAATTATGAGCAATTTTTGTATTTTCTAATAATATCTATTTCTATATAATTAATTTCATTTAAAATGATTCTTCAGTCTGAAAAATAATTTTTAACCTTCTAAACAAATATTTTAAATTAAAATAATTTTGAATAGAATAAAGCTTAAAAATATAGTTTCTAACATTTTATTTTTAGTTTAATCATTGGAGCCATTAATTCATAATTAAAGTATATATTCTACAAATCTTAATTTGTATATATATAGTAATAATAACAATACATATTTATTAGATGTTCTTCAATATAAAATCAAGTTTTTGGCACGTTTTCTTCTGAGGAGAGAAGAAATTTATAAGCAATACCTATGATTTTTGTAGAAAGTTCAATTCGAGATAATGAAAAAAAAAAAAAAAAAAAAAAAAAAAAAGCCGCGATGACTTGGTTGGGAAGTGTGTTATTCTCAGAACCGGAAGACCTCTTAATATCTACCAAACCGAAAATACATCATATTCACTAAGGATGGCTGGTTCACCTAAATATGTCATGGTTTCAATTCTTCCATGTGAAATGATACCTCTCAGGTAGCATATCAAGTTTTGTGGATCATCTTCTTGGTCCTTGCTTCTAAATTAAGAAGACTCAGCCTCATTTGGAGTGATTCTAACGTATTAAGTCCTTCACTGCATAAAGTTTTATCAAGTCTGCCTATTATTTTGTTGAAGATTCTTGAAGCCTGGAGAAATTTCGTATATAGCAGGCATGTTGGTTAATTTATTAAAAGATACATGATTCAAAAAATCATCTGTAAAGTCCTAAGGTTTTTCTAATCTCCATTCCATGATCTCAGCTGGGTTCGAATCTTATCCGTATGCGTGATCTGGCAACACATAAATAACGACTGTGAAATCAGACATAATTATGTCACGTGATACTGAACGAAAACGGAGTTTTAGTTTTTCGAGCTGACGGTGTGATTGATGTAAGGAATGCATCGGGCTTGCTCGTGAGAATCTTGTATTTTTTTGTTTTTCCGCCGCGTTTGCTTAATATGTAAGATCCGCATACGAGATCAGATGAACCGTATTTATTTTACTATATATTTTAAAAGTTATTTTTCGTTATTACTCAAGTCGAGTATTTTTGCTTAATCATAAATAATAGAAGCAATAAAGACTTTTACTATAAATATCTGATCTTCTTATTGCGTTACCTTAAACATCTACTGTGCATGTGACTCTGCTTAATATGTTATCGTCTTCGAGGACAACAACAAGGCATTACAAAGAAAAAAATAAATATTGAAGAAAAAAATATTTTTTAATAATTTGCTTCAGATATATTTAAAAAATGTGTACTTAATTATAGGTATTTGCAAAAATATTCACATTTCAGTTAATATTGATTCCGA
Organism: Latrodectus geometricus; assembly: GCA_026290005.1. NCBI lineage: Eukaryota > Metazoa > Arthropoda > Arachnida > Araneae > Theridiidae > Latrodectus > Latrodectus geometricus. Next base: position 2,987 of record JAPDSC010077710.1, on the reverse strand, counting down.
TAATCTAAAATCTTTTCTAAAGTATATGAAGACTTATCATGACTTTTAAAGGATAATTATTGTAGATACTACATTATGATCTTATTTTAGTAAATCAAAAACCTTAACAACAATTTGTTGGGTTGAAAAATACAGAGAAAGCAATCACGTGATAATCATTTTCCCATATTCAACATAAGCAATATTTCATATTCTGAATATTACTTTCTGTATAACGTGATCGCAATATTTAAATATAATCAATTAGTTGACTACATTTAAAATTAACTCTTTGCACATAATTTTCATCACTCAGTCAAATTTTTAAAACAAAATTTTCTGTGATATTCAGAAAACAATTCACAATTTTTTTTATATTTTTAATACCATAAGTAATATGTTTAAAAAATAACTTCAAAAACTTAAAAATAATATTTTTAAATTCGGCCACAATTAAAATTTCTAAAAGTGAATCATTTTACCATTTTTCCGCAATATTTTCAAAAATTAACACATGCATTATTTTTTTATTTAGCGTCTCCTTATCTAAATAACTTTCATATTTTATTCAAATGCAAGTTTGCTTTTTCTCATATGACACCATCGTGCTCCATTCATGATTTATTCATACCCAATATTGAAATCTACTTTAGTTTCATTCCGAACTTGGATCATTACTTTGTTTGCTCTGCATTCCATCGCCCATTCAGATTACGAGAGGGAAACAGAAAGGAAATGTATAAGCGCTTCCCTTCGGTAATCGTTCTGGTAACAGAAGCAGCTTAGAAATCAGATTTTGGAGAAAAGTTCATTAATCACTTTCTGGGGTATGTTTGCGCTTATGATCTACGGTAGATTAAGTATTCAGCATGAAATGCTTCCAAGGATTTAGATGGGAAATGTGAGACGTCATCTGCCAAATCTTTGTAAACTTGATCAAAAGCATCTGAATGTTTAAATGATTTCCAGAACGTTCTGTGAATAAAATATTGAGTAATAGAAAGGCTTAGTATGTATTTATTTAATGCAGAATGCTGATAGAAAATTTGTGCCAGAAAGAAAATAATTAAATCATCCTAATTTAAATTCAAAAAAGCGGTGCATTGAAAGTATTCGAATCATGATTATAACAAAATCTGGATTTTAATATTTACTAATTTAAGAAATAAATATCAAAAACTATAACTAAAACAAGTTCACTGAAATTTAAATTCAATATTTATTGAAAAAATATTTTTGTCACGAAACAAAATTGTCAGTTTTTGATGTACAAAATTAATGACAAATGAAATTAGTTTTAAAAAAATCTGTAACAAATTGAGAGTTCTAATTTAAAATACATTTTTATTTAGAGAAATTGCTTATAAGGAACATTGTACAGTTAATAATGCCGTATGTCTTTCTTCAATTTGACAATATGAATAAAAATAGAATTTCTTCTATGAAACTGAATCAAGTCTTTTTGATATTTTAGTATTTTATTTTTGTGTGGCTGCTCACTTAACATAAACAATGACGATTATTCACTATCATGATTTTTCTTCCAATTTTTGATCATATATATTTACATAATGTGTATTTAAGAAACATTCCATGAAACTTAAACTTTCATTAAGAAATAATGTGAAAGAGTTTAGCAAATTTTCAATGATTATCCATGAATTTCTAAATTGAATTTATGTATGTCAATAAATATTATATTTGTATGAATTTATAAAATTATACTAAATTAATAAACATATTTTTCACATTTAATTTTCACACATGATTACTTTTAAAAATATGTTATTGAATAACATTTGTCGAAAATATGGTTATGGATTTGAAAGAAAAAATAACATTTTCCTGATTTACGAAACTATGTGAAAATAACGATATAAATTTATTATTTTTTATTTAGTTATTCATATATTTAGGTAAACATAATAAGCTAGAATTTCGAAAATAAATGTTAAATTTGGAAAAAGTTATCATTTGAGACATGAGATATCAAAATGCCTCATTACAAAATTTCAAATGGCACTTGCAGTTTTCACAAGGCAGATTCTATTTATATACTACACTAAACGACAGCTGCAATTGTAATAAAATACCAGATGTAAGTGGGAAAATAATTTTAATAATGTAAATATTTAAAGAGAAAATGAAGGTGCAGCACTCTGCTCTTATAGTAATTCATTCTTATAATCAGCTTTACATGCCAATGTAAAATTTCTCAAGAAAATTTGTAGAATAGACATTTAGAATATTCCTTAAGTAATGTAATTAAAATAACTTGTCTTTGTGTTTAAGCACTTTAATTTCATAATAATTATGTCTCGCTTTATTAAGTTAATGTTTTGAGAGAAACATTACTTACTTTGTTTATTTCTGTGTTTTTCTTCATATATTTAATAGAGTTATTTACAAATTACCATTTTTTAAACCTACTTAAAACTTCCTTTAAAACAAGATATAGAACTTCTATACATTATAATGTGTTTTTAATTGGTTAATTATTCCCATTTATAATTGCCTAGATTATGGAAACATTCATTTCTTTCTCTATTTGTTTAATTTTCAGAGATTAAAATTTTTCAAAGTTGTCTTTTTATAAAAAAATCTAAATCAAATAAGTTGGATACATAAAATGAAATTCACTATGGAACCGGTTATGGAATGATTTCAAAGCTGACAACGGTTCTGTGACATATTTTGATAAATATGATGGAACCAGATTTATTGATGTATGGTTAATTATTGTATATATTATATGGAAACCGAAGAATTCTTCAGCATCTATCTTGACTGAAAACAATACAAAAACACACACATAATTTATATATATATATGTTACCGTGAAAGACCGAAATCAGAGAATGTCGACATTCACCGGTGAATGTCAACACATACCAAAAACGTTGGTGAAAGACCGTACAATTGATTACATTTCTTGCACTTTCGGACCATCGCCGGTATATGTCGACAATCACAGACAAGCTTTGGTGGAATTTGAAAAGATGATTAAA
>JAPDSC010077708.1:0-11370 GCA_026290005.1 Latrodectus geometricus | reverse complement strand
ATATATATATATATATATATATATATATATATTACAATAAAAGAGAAAGATTTTTAATCAAAATATAAAAATTATTTCAATAAAAGATATAATTGCTAAAATTCACCGATATTATAAATGCTGTGATTTTGTATGTAAAATATATGTTTCAAATTTATATTAAGTTAGCAGCAATGGTGAAATTAATTCTTTTCAGCCAAAATATTTGGGGAAGAATAAATTCTTTTCAGTCTAAATGCCTTATTAATTATATATTTTTCTGAAAAACTTCTTTTTTTATTTCATTTAATGCAAGATTTCGATGAATTTTATGCAAATTATTTGGAAAGTTAAATTGAAAATAAATAACTGAATGAACGAAAATGAATAATTTAAATAAAATTATTAATTTTCATATTATGTACAATAATTGTATTTTCTATATTTTTTATTAATAATTAATTCTCTTTAGTTTTTCAAAATTCATGCATTCATTTTTAAAATTATCAGGTTTTTTTTTAGATAAGAAAATATAGATGTCTATTCTTGATACTTTAAATAAAATAAGAATATAATACGCATGTATTCTTGTGTAAGAATTAAAAATTTTATAGAAAATAAATTGTTCGTAACTCAAAAATTAAAATATTAATATAATTTTTTTAATTTTTAATTATATTTGATGCATATTATGAGTAAATTATGTATCACTATATAGCTTTGCTTGTAAATACTTTACTTTTTGTGAAACTCTGATGAGGTCAAGTAGTAGTACTCATCTTATTTATATTATTTAATTTCCTATTGATGTTTCAATAAAAGTATTTAATGTGTAGAAATGTCTTTTTGTAGGTATAAAAGGGGAAATATACATTTGTTTTATGTAAATTTAAATATTAATCAATATTCAATTAGTAAACGATATCTTTTAAGAATCTCATTATTTTTAAAATAAAGGAAATAACGTCAAAAGCTACTAAAAAAAACTCTTTCAGGTGTTAAACAATATATGAGAATTTGTACAAGAATAGATTAAAAAATACAAAAACAACAATGTGTTCTAAGAATATAAATAATAATTAGCTGTAAAGATCTTACTAATGAAGGCCTTTCTGTTCACACAAAAGCCCAAGGAGCCTAAGACGACGAGTTTCTAGCCAATCAATTCTTTTCAAATTCATGTGAATACGTTGATAAAAAACAACCAATCAGCTAGCTCATCTCCGTAATTGCTCGAAAGAAATACACCTTTTGTGTTAAAGGTGGAAGCAACGAGTAATTTTTTATTTTTCATCTGAATGTATTCATTATAAGAATTTATTTATGTTAAAAATTCGTTGGGAAAATATTTTTTTCATTTTTAAATAACCATTTTGTTTAAATACAAATAAAGAATATAAAGTAGCATTATTTTGAATTATGTATATAAATTTAAGCATGTTTGTGTGTGTGTCCAATAAAATAATAAATAATAAAATTAAGGCCAGTTTCATTTCATAATTTGACGACATTTAGGTTTTATTTATGCATAACCATTAAATAGCATGCATATTTATAATTTGATAATTTTTAAGAATTGTTTGCTCAATCATATATTAAGATTATTTTGTCAATCTTGGTTGAAAGAAAGAAAGTGTCTTAATGCATTTTTACTCACTTTTTAAAACATTTTGACATTAATTTTCTTTAGAAAAATTAACATTAAGACAATAATTTTCTTTTGAAAAATATTTCATAATTCTCAAATTGTCTTATATATTGATTGTATACATTATTATTTATATTTCATAATGCCACACTGCAAATAGTAATGCGAATAGTGCAAGACAAAGTAATGGATACATGCTGTAAATAATTCCTTTTGATTTGATTTGTAGTACTTTTAAATAAACGAATATATTACTAAATAACAATGAAATATATGTTTTTCTGAAACAGAAGTTATTCACTAAGTGAAACATAAAAGTAATATTTGAATTATTTTGTTATAAAAGTAATATTTAAAATATTTGAATATTATACTATTTTAACATTTTTGTATTTTCTATTGCGAGTAGAATAAGCATATATTAGTAAATAATGCCGCTTACCAGAATGGTAAAATAAACTAAACTTGGTAAAAAAGATAATTACTAAAATGGCAAAATAATTGTGTGGAAGTATATAAACAAGTAATTTTTTTAAAACCGTATCTTATATATATATATATATATATATATATATATATATATATATATATATATATACAGCTCACCTGAAAAATTTACTATAAATTAACAGTAAAACTATTCAGAGTAATTACAAATATCCATCAGTATCCTCTATAAATAATGCCTCTATCATAAATTAAAAATTCATTTTTTATATGAAAAAAAATTCTGATGCTTTTATATTATAGAGTGTTCTCCAATTTAAATCCCTTGGACACAAAATCTACTCTTATTTAAATACTCTTTCCGAGACTACTATGTGTGCCCATCCGTGTGATTGGTCCTGATAGTGCCTTTCATTATGAGAAGATTGATCCAATTCACACAACATTATCAGATAATTAGGAATGGTTCATTTGGAACTACGTCTCACAGTCAGACTGTTTAACAGCCGATGAGATGGCAGATGATGTCAGATAATATTTTTTTGGATGAATGCAAATTGTGCTTATGTATAACAGTAATGATTTCAATCACCAGAAATTTTTATAAATGAGAGAGATTATAACAATTATTTTTTTCAATAAATTTTAATTTTTCAAATGTGTTGATTAAGTATTGTCAATATTAATGTAAATAGATTACATAGTTTATCAAACTTAATGAACAAATATTTGTTGTATTTTTCTTGTTTTCTAATTTTGTTAAATGATTGTAAGCTTGTGCTAAAAATTAGGATAAAATAAAGGCGTTTTCAAAAACTTTCTGTGGCAAACAATGTTAAATTTATTTGATACATGATTTATGTCATTATCTGATTAGTTCCAAAGATATATACGTAAAGTAAATTTCAAATTATTTGTATGATAAATCCACAAATATTTACATTAAATCCTAAACTGTAAATTATTGTACTTTGGTTTCATATATTCAACTGAAATAAATTGATTATATAGAAATCCACTGATTGTTTGAAGGATATTCATATTTCATTCTGTACATATTCTCATTGTTCTTGGTTTATTTAAGCAATGCTCGATTTTTGAGACAATAATATGCACAAAACCACTAGTTATTAAATCATTTTTATGTTTAACTTTTATTACACCTATCTTAATAAGAATTTAAGTGGGAAAAAGATCTAATGACAGTTAAATGCCGGATGACTGATGACAACGCACCGATGATGTTTCAACAAAAGTCGGAATTTTAGAAATGAAAAATAGTGAGCAAGAATTCCCATGATAACCATAACTGAGGCAACAATTGTCATTAAAGAGGCAGAGAAAGTCATTGTGATCTTGCTAAAAAAGAAAATTGGAAAAAACAGTGATATTCAATATTTATTCAGAAGTGCACGAATATTCTGACACTCAATTATTTTTTAAATACTTTTACAAAAAAGCATGTAAAAATGCATTTTTTTGTTATTGAATTAATATATTATCTTGGAATTATTTATTAAAATAGTGGACATTTTATTTTATTTTAAAAATTAAAAATTTATTTAATAGTGCAGTCTTACCAAATTCTCTGATATCAAATGAGTTCTTTAATAATTGATAGTCCAAGATATCAGTTAGTATATATAACAATGTTTTTAATATCCCGTTGATTGTGAGACATGTCTTGATGAAGAATTTCTCTTTACAGATGAAGAACTTCAGAGACCGAACAACATTGCAGTTTTTTATATAAAAATTGTTAATATGGAAATTTTCTATTAACAATTTTCTATTAACAATTTTTATATAAAAATTATATAAAAATTGTTAATAGAAAATAAAATGAGCTTGCATATCACTTAATACAGAATCTGCAATCTTAAGAATATTTCTGTGATAGTAATTATTGACAAGTAAGTTAAATCTTTCGGATTCTTTTAATTATTCTCTTTCTTTAACCATTAAAAAGTGTTAAAAAGCCCCTGAAATGATAGAAATGTGTATTTTATTTAAATTGTACAGCAATGAGTAACCTATATATTAAACAGTAATTAATATTTATTTAAAATATGATATTTATTAACTCTATACCGAGGGATATATTTGTCTCCTAGGTTACGTGTTACTCTTTTTTACAGAAAAAGCAAGAGTCTGCTTTGAAAACATATTTGATGGGTAAGATTTAATATTCCTTTTACGCACACTTAATAAAGAAAAGCTCTCAAGCAAACGTCGTTTAAGAAAGAATATACTTGAAAGTGAAAATAAACTTTGTCATTAAATAAATGAGTAATTCATGTAACGACTTATTCTAACGTGTTGCTAACATAATGTTTGTAATATAAAATGAAATTTTAAGAAACTTTCTGTAATGCCGAGAAAGATGAATTAACATTTTATATTTTTATGTTTAGGTTTAAATGAAGGTAATTTAAAACAACATGAAATCGACCACAGGCTTTTATTGATATTGTAAATTAAATTTGAATTTAAAATAATAAAATTAGAAACGTTTACTGCGATATATATTTATTAACTAATAATTGATTTTACTGCAATTGATTTTTTAAATAAAACATTATATTGTATTAATTTAAATTAAAATATTAGTATTATTTTATACGTTTAATGGCATTTGTATGTTTTTATGGTATGATAAATTACTGAAAATAGTTTATTCCATTATACATAAATATAATTAAATGTAAATAGAATTGTAAATGTCTAAGAAGAGCTTGACAAATTATGTTAACTTGTGTTTGTACACATTTATTATCAATATCATTAATATCAAGTTTCTAAAAATGATGAAGATATGTATTTTCAACGTGTATTTTTTTATTATTGCTTATAATTATACAAATATTTTACTTTGTATACATCAATAAATCATATACCCACGATACTGCTTCAAAAAGTTTTAACAAAATTTAAATGTCATGCTACAATTATTTAAATAATATTTATTACCATAACTTCCAAAAGAAACACCATGATGTTTACGATTTAATTGCATGTGATTTAAAAATTATGTTTCTTACATTTCGATGTTTCTTCCAATGTCTAACTTTAGTTTAAGAGATTGTTTTCAAGTGTTTTTACCTAGGTTTACAAAATGATTGGGAAGTATTGAAATTATGATTCCAGGCAAAGAGATTGAAGACAAGAAAAGTGTATGTTACATTCTTGTGGACTTCAATTATTTAATTCTGTTTTACATCAGATTATTATAAATATTTTATATTCAAATAGTGAAGGATCAAGTCTTGATGATTTTATGTAATATATAGATTTTTTCAAAGAAAAAGTAAAATTTTCATTTTTTCCCATTTAATTTAATATTTATTGGTGAGATATTTTGATATGTATTTTTTTATCCATACATATAATAACATCAATTTTCAATATGTGTATTGTATATTTAGTATGGATACTCTACACATGGTTTTGTTTTCGTGAGTTAAAGCAGTTACAAAAGAGATTATTGGTGCACTTTCACTGTCTGTCAAACAATTTATTTTGGAGTTTTTAAAGAATTCCTTTAGTTAACTTTATTTGCCGAAGGTGTCACTCACAATTTAATGTGCTGCAGTATTTTCACCAATGTTGCAGCTTCTGTAATAACTAAATATTTTAACCCGTTTTTCTCAAGCATAGAGTTTACGATAATTGCAGCTCTTTTACATTAAATATAGATCTCAGCCTTTCATTTACTTCATGAATCTTTTTTACGAAACTTTAAAAAATCTTATAATTATAATCCTGGCCTTAAATAATCAATGTACCAATTACTATGTCATATTTTTTGTCTGAAACACTGACCAAATTTAGACATTGTTTGGTAATTTTATATTAAAACAATATAATTTTTATGGTAATAAATATATTCTTTTTAATTATTTGCTAAGTAGGGGCTGAAATTCTTTTATTCATTTAAAGTATATTATCATTATCTTTGATATTTTCTGCAAATTTCAAATTAAATAAGTTTATAAATGTTATAATTACTTACTTAGAAGTTTTATGTTTGATTTATTTTGCAATTAAAGCAGATATTGCATTTAATAGTGAAATTGTAGTCAATAATTGGTTTTATTTAGACAGATCAGTAAAGAACATTTAATTGAATTAATTGTATTTTTTACTGCAAATTTATTTTTATAATGCGTGTCAAACTGTTTTATCCTATATTTCTAAATCAATATGCAAAAAAAAAAAAAGGTAAATGAATTTTGTTATTTTTCATTTTAACTCAAAAACTAATGAAAATTTACTAACTAACTAAAACTGAGAAACTGACTACAATTAAGTAATGAAAACTAACTATAACTAAGAAAATTTACAGAAAAGTTAAGAAACATCATGTTTGTTTCTTGTCTTATATATATTACAAAAATAAAGCGCAGACACAGTGGATTAATCTATAAGTTAAAGTAAAGCACATGTGTGTATTATTTAAATTGTGATTAGTCACTGTAAATTAATTTTTTTCAACTCTTAAGTAATGCAAATGTATTAATTCCCGATGGAAATAAAGTAATTATTTATTCTACCTTAAAACAATTAAAAACTTTGTTTTGATTAGAGATTCTTATTCTAAATTACCTCACAAATATTTGTTATAACTAATATTTTACTTTTTCGTTTTTTTCATTTACACACATAAATACATATCTTTTCTTCTCAGTTTGCACAATTTTAAGACATTTTTTTCACTTTATAGATTTGACACATGAAAAAAGTTTAATTTTTAAGTCCATAGTCGACAGTTTTATAGTTTGTCAAAGTAGAAGAAGGTTATTTACAGTATTATACTCTGTAAATAGCCTTCCATTAAAATAAATTTAATGTTTCGTAATGTTTTTTAAATACTAATTTCTAAATTGTTGAATCCTAAATAAGATGAAGTCCAAGTGGAGATATTAGCTAAAGCATTTCTTTTTTTCAGCAGATGTATCTGAATTACCTTTTAGAAGTTTTCTTATTTTTATTAAAATACTCAAATTATAACATTTATTAAAATTTTTGTACAAAATTATTTTTGCTTCAAGTCAGTTGTTTTTGTGAACAATGTATTCCTCTTTAAGGATTTTTTTACTAGATAAGAACAAGAACAAATGTTTAAAGTATTTTACTTTAATTCAAGAAACTGTTTTATTCTAAGTAATTCTTAAAATAGTACCCAACCCATCAATTTGGTAACTGAGAATTGTTGTCTTAATTCAAAATATTAACCGGAATCAATTAAAGTTTTATATGTGATATAATTTTTTTACATTTAAGAACCTTAAATATTAAATTAGATTACAGTGAAAACATTTGTTTCCATAGATAATATGCTGAAGACGTCTCTGAAGAAGTTCATAAAATTATCATATAAAAATTTTTTATTGAATTTACCAAAAATGAAATAAAGGCTGTAGGTAAGAGTATCGAATACCTTATAAAATAGGTACGAAAAAACATCATCTGAACAAACAGCAGTTTATCATAATGTAATTCTAGTAATAAGTACATTATTATATGTTGCTATTCTTTATTTACGATAAGCAGGCCGTGGTGGCCTGGTTAGTTTGGGCGTCTTTCTCATTACCGGAAGTTAGTGAGTTCGAAAGCTGGCTTAGCTGAAGATCCCTCACGTTCACCAATGACAAACAAAGCACTTAAAATATGTCGTGATCGCAATTTCCTCCATGTTTTCATTCCAAATTAATACCTCTGGGGGGTTTGGAGCCAGGTTGAGTGTCTTTTCTGAACTCAATCTCTAAATGAAGATTCAGATGGAGCTGCCAGCTATAAATCAAAGTCGTACTTACACCTTCCTATGGGGGTGCTCTGTTCAAAAATGGAAGACGCTCTTTCTAACATTATTCTAACATCTTCTAACATTATTCACCATATATATACATTATTCCCCCAGTCACTGACGGGCGATCTTGGCTTCCTCATGTGTCGTAATTCATGAAAGCACAAATAATGATGATAAGCTAATGTATGATGTTATGTTGGTAAAATAACGGAGCCAGTAAAAATACAATAACTGAGGTCACTTCGTATAACCTTACTCCCACTCTATCTCAAACCAAATAATTTACATCTAGAAAACTCATTAAAAACCATGCGTATGTGCATTCACTGCTAGCTAACCTACTCAACCTAAGAAACATGATTAAACCATTATACCACAGATCCTAAGCAACGTTTGTGATGAACATGAATACGGACTTGATGTGTGTTGTATGACCATATAAGCTCACATTGAACACTTAAAGCCTGTATGTATATAACAGTTGCTCTTTCATTTATTTATTATAATTTTAAGTTTTCTGTGATAAATATTACAAAATATTGAAACCCTAATATTCATTTGAATTTATAAGCGTTTACGCAACATTTTATTATCTATTCATTGTCCTTGATAAAATTAAGCCAGTGCATCTTATCCCATTAATAAATTATAGTTATTTTTATCTAAATTTGACAGACCTACAAAAAATGAACAATTTTTCTGGAAACTTCAACTTATAGTCAATGAATTAAAATAGTTTATCAATTTCGTAAATCTTAATGCGAGAGATTAGAATGAAGGTATCCTTGCCAAGAATAAATCGTACTTCATATTAATGTCATTCCTAGGGATGCATTTTATAATCAGACCATTAGTTAATCGCTCATAATTTTTTAAAAATATTGTGTAGATGTTTTGTAAGTTTTAAAAGTAGATATGCTACATTTTGAAATAACTGATATTATCACCGATGATATATATCCACAAAGATAACTCAAGGGAATATAAAAGTTTCAGAAAAAACTAGTAAGGTATTTAGAAAGGATAACTACTAGTTTAAGGTAAGAGATCTAGGTCTATATACAGTACATCGAAAACTTGAATTTTGAATAGGTGTACATTAAATAAATGCTCAGGATTCCATAATGTGTCATAAATTAGATACGATCCAAAAATTTACTATTATAATACTATTGATAATTATTAAAGACTATTAGCAAATAGACATAAGATAGAAATTGTATTGAGTGTTACAAATTAAAAATATTTCCTTTTCTACAAATTCCAAAAAAAATGAGTTAGTAAAATATTTTTAAATAAATGCTTTTCTTTTAGATTAAATATTGAGCTTAAAACGCACACAAGAAAGTGATACCCTATTACATAAGAATCATACATTTACATTATAATGTAAAAAAGTTAAAAATTTATTGTTTCCATTTCTAGAAAATAACGAGAGTTTGATTCTTAAAAATAATTCAAAATAATAAAATTTTTCATTTGATAGGGAAATTATTGTTGATCTTACTAATAGTTCAAAACTATATAGAAGTTTATTATTTACCCGAACTGAAGAAATTCCATAGCAATAGATTTTTAATTTCTATGGCACCTTATATTAGCATTTTACTCCTAAGTTTGTTAATTTTACAACCCGTAGTTGTTGATTGCCTAAGCAAATTTATTACTATAATATTAAAATATATTTTGTAATAAGGACAAACATATTTCTTATTGTAAGTGGGAAAGTTATATATTACAAACTATAAAAAATTATATCAAAGAACTGTAACACGTTTTATACTCAGATAAATAAAAGAAACTATAATAAATAAGCCCCAAATATTGAAATAATAATTTCTTAAAACTGAATTGGATTTTTAGTACAGTAAAATAGATCATGTTTTAAATTTAAATTCAATTTTATGTAATTAATTTTATTATTTCAAGAATGCCTAGTATAAAGGAGTAATATGGAAAAATATAAATTATATTTTTTTTAATTTACTATTCATAAAAGACTTTTTCATATTATAAAACAAAACGTATTATATTAAAATATAATTATATGTATATATTTACATATATAATGAACATCTAGAAAAAATACAAACTAAAATTCAATTCGAGATCAAATTGTTCATGCAAACAATTTTACATTCGAAATTTAAGCAAAACATATTCGTCGTAATCTTGTCATAATGTTTTATCAAGTATTACTTAATTTAATTAATTTCTTAATTTAATTAAATTGATGAATTTCTTTTTTTCTCAACAAATCTTCTCGTCAATGTCTATACTAATATTAAAAGCAGATGGTTTTGTATTCCGTAATTTTTCCAACCAAGAAAAAATTATTTCTGAACGCAATAAGGCTAGCAACCAAACATATAATCATAAATATTCTCTCAAGAATGCAATTATTAGTTACAAAGCCTATAACATTTCTCTATTTTTTCTCCTTCGTGAAATATGAGACACTATAATACATACTGCAGGTCAGAAAAACATCCCTGTCTTACACATGCATTTGAATTCTCGAAATTCGAAGCATGCAATGAAAGTATTTACTGTGTAAAATTTATTATTAAAAAAGAGTTTGAACAAAATATTAAATAAAGAGCTTCATATTTGTATTCCCATGATAAGAATTCTTTAGTCTTTAACGAAAAAAACTACATTTTTTATGCATAAGATTTTATAGTCTATTTAGCCGCGTTGTTTTTAAATATTAAGTTTTATAAAAATATATTGTTTAATTTAAATATTGATGATAAATTTCATGTAACAAGAGAAGCTATCTACATGATGAAAATCGTTTCACCTTTTATAAAAAAACTTTAATATTTCCAGGAAATGGGAACAGTGCATACAGGAAATGGGTATTATCTTATGATGGGTACATTCAATTTCTTACAGAATTGCTCTGGGTTTTTCAAAGTATACATTTGTATGTATATATGCATATTAAAAATAGACATAAACACATTATACGGAAATTTATATAACAGATTGAAAATTCTGTTGCATGTAAATGATATATTATTCATCCCATAATAAGTAACGGTAATAATTCTTCCAACACTTATTACTGCATAATTTGTTTAATGAAGAAATATTGCAGCATAATTCGCATAAAAATTTTGAAATGAATCTTCCTGGAAGTTCGAAATCACATGACTGCCTGAAAAATATGACAATTCTATGTTCATATGGTCATTTGGAATGTAGTACAGTATCTCAGTAGTCTACAGCCACTTAGAGTTGTTGTTTCAACCCCATATTGTCATGTACTTAGCTCTGAATAAAGGAATTTTCTTTCAATCGTTCACTTGACGTGGTTTGAACCTCAGACCTTATCCACTAATAGTTGTTACCTCCTTCAACTTTACGTATCGTATAGACACGTGATTAGCCCTTAGTATAGAAATTAGATAATTTGTAAGGGAATTATGTCTAAATAAACAATTTTTACAAAACTCACAGTAGCATGAGCTATCAGCCAGAC